>JASDQU010309646.1:18369-28615 GCA_032191745.1 Picea mariana
ATTGATCGGTTTCGGTGTTGAGAGATACACCCTAGCCCATCGGAGATACCATACAGGTATTTCACAATGCTATTAAAGAGTATCCAGTGTAGAGTGTGCAACTCAACCAGTGCGGGCGCAAGTCAGATTGAGGGTTTGTGGAGTTGCAAGAGGTCTGAGCTCAAATTGCAGATTCCTTTCGACCCAGTTGAGATCCAACCAGGGCACTTAGATTGAGCCAGTTTCCATCAGATTCTGACGGTGGAATCTTTCAGAGCGCATCATCCAACCATTTAGGGTGCAACTCTTCCGGCAGGACATTTGAGGTTGCAGACAGGGCATTAGAGCAGATCTGGGGAAACCCTTCTGACCTAGTTTCGCTTTTGGCGAGACGATCGTTTTGAGTCCTATAGTAGCAGATTATGTTGGTGGAATCATTTGGGGCGCATCCAGTGTCCCAGGAGGTGCGCAAACCCCCTAGGGGTCCAAATCCAGTGCCTTAGAGACCAGATCTGACATCTGGCACTCATCCATTTCAGTCAAGAGGCCAGGGCGCTTCTATTGGAGCAGTTTCCAGCTCATTCCGATGGTCTATCCTTCCGAACGAGTTTTCCAACTGGTAGCGGTTACCGTATTTCTCCAGAATCGCATATTTTTGTCAATCTATCCATGCATGCATCAGATCTGCCTTCATCTTCTGATCACGGGTATTTTTATGCTATTTGTTTGTATTCCAGTGACGATCCATGAGGTCTAGCTGACGATTATACTCTATATTTCCAGTATGTTATTGTATTTCCATGCTTGAGTCGCATAATACATGTTATTGGGCATTTGATGTTCTTTACTTCTGCACGCATACTTTATATATTGTTTAAACCATAAATACGCAACATGCACATGCAATAACCCTAAATATCTCAAACACACAACTGAAACGCATCCAGAAACCCCCAGTGTATCAGATCTGCGAGACAAAACATTAGATCAGTAGCAAATATCTTGATCAACGGGATCAGGGATATTTTGTATGCCTGCACAATGGAGTACATCTCCTTGTAATAGGTGGGATACCTGCTAACAACATCAAAGAGTGTCTCACTATTATAAGCCACTCCATGTCCATGTTAAGTGAGGATTGCACCAATAACATAGTTATAGGCACCTATCTCAATCTTAAATGGTTATTGCAAGTTTGATAGAGTGAGGACTAGTGTTGAGTAGAGGTGACATTTCAAATTCTCAAATGTTTTCTATTGTGAATCAGACCAAGAAAACTTGGCTTTGGCTCCACCTTTGGTCACTTGTCTTAAGGACCAAGTGATATGAGAGAAACCCAACATGAACCTCTGGTAGAAGTTGGCAAGGTCCAAGAAGCTACAGAGCACTGTTAAAGTCGTCGAGGCTGGGCAATCATGAATGAATTGGACCTTGGTTGGGTCCACATGCACCCCATGTTCATCCATGATGTATCCTAGATAATGAATTCTCTTCGTTCCAAATGTGAATTTCTCTAGATTGACATATAACTTGTGTTGTCGCAAAGTTCTCAAGATTCATTGAATGTGCTGCAAATGTTTTTCCCAAGTTCTATTGAAGATGAGGATGTCATCCAAACATATGACTACAAAATATTTTGTGAATAGACGCAAGATATCATCCATCATCCTCGTGAATTTTACCAAAGCATTAGTCAAGCCAAAAGACATGACCAACCACTCAAAAATGTCTTTTTTAGACTTGAAGGTGGTCTTCCATACATTAGTTTGTTAATCAAACCCTGTTGATAGACTAACTTTAGATTAATCTTACTAAAGAACTTATCACCCTTAAGCTCATCGAGAAGATCATTAATCTGGGTGGTCAGGTATCAATTTTTGACAATGATTTTGTTCAAGGTTTTATAATCAATATTGAGTTGCCATGTCTCGTCCTTCTTTTGAACCAATACAATTGGGCTCACATGAGGTGAGGATCTTGGTCGAATGTGGACCTTTTGGATGAGCTCGTGAATTTGATATTTTATTTCCTCATTCTCCAAAAGAGATTGTCTATATATTGGGCAATTGAGTAAAGGAGCACCATGTATCAATTCAATTGAAAGTTTGACCTGACAGAGTAGAGGCACCCTGTAGGTGAAGTAAATATATCTATGTACTCCTCCACAATCTTATCCACCTACTTCTGCTATGTAGAGAGGTCTCTTGTTGAGCCAATGGTAGTCACATTGACCTTCTATTCACCTTTCGACCGAACCATGAAGAGGACAATTTTTTTGGTTTGAGATAGTACCTTTTGTCAGTACTTTGTCAAGATCAATGGAAGTGTAGTAATTAGAGCTACCTCTGGTACCCTATAGATGTGGCCTCCCAAAGTAACAATGACACTACTAGGCCTAAACTCATAAATAACATGATGTTTCCACATATAGGGTTGTCCTAAAAAAATATCGCAAACTTCAAGTGGGGCAACATCACACAGTACCTCGTCTTTGAAAGGCTTGATGTCGTAGGACATGCAACATTACTGGTGGATGTGGAGGTCTCGTCCCTGGCTCAACCAAGTGACAATGTATGGTTAGGGGTGTGGCGTTTTTGGTATCTTCAAACTCTTAAAGACCTTAGTCGAGATCAAGTTCTTTTGGCTATTGTTGTCAACAATGAAATGTAGTGGAGTCCCCTACACCCACATGTGTGAATCAGAGTCTAAGCTAGAGCCCAATTCTTTTTCTTATCCTTCTTTGAATCATAGTCTAAGATAGAGTCCAATTTTTTTCTTTCAGGTTGGCCAACAATGATTGTTTCGAGTGACATTCATCAGACTTGTTATACTAGGAGATTTATGGAACTCACACCACTTTCTAGGGTCCTTCTTCAACTTCCTATTACACATCTTTGCTTAAGGCTTGGACTAGTTGTCTTGAGGTTGGCTATCCCTGCTCTATCCTTTGTTATGTGAGTTAGGGCCACCTTTACCTTGCTTCTATTGTGACAGATGTTTAGACCCAAACTCCCACTTATTCCTCTGCTTAAATTTCTACTCAATTTTGATAGTATATCAATAAGCATCTCCCAATGAGGAGATGTCCAAGAAATCCATCTATGTTTGGATGTACCTATGTAGGCCACTATGGTACTTTAGAACTAGGTGTCACTTGGAGTCTATGATTCCCAACTTTGAGTGCAAGGTATTGAAGACATCGATGTACTTCGACACTATATGGTCTCTCTCGTAACACAAAGTTGTTTATTTGGTGTCCTGGTCATTGTAGAATTCCTTAGGGAATTAACAAAATCCACCCAAGTGGGTTTTGTCCTAAATTTTATAGACACATCTCCATCATGTCTCTCCCAATAAATTTTCCACCAATATTTGACATGGGGAAGGTCCTTAAGGAGCGCAAATGTGATCCTTTTGATGTTCATTTTTTTTTTAACAGAGTAATAACCCTCTAACATGTTTAACCATTTATCCAAAACATATACATTTATCTTGCCTTCAAATAAAGGAATGACAAAGTTAACTTATACCTTAAAGGGTGTCACACCTCCAAAATGGTTGCTTATTGAAGTTGTCTTGGCCATCATTGCCAATGGTCGAAGGATATGGGCAAAATTATCCATCGTCTCATTCCTTTGTCACACGAGGGATTCCTAGAGAAACAACTTGATAGGATATCCCAGTTCGTCATCTCTCTATTCATCTACCATGGGAGGCCACTTGGATTGAAGAGAGTGGTCTTCCCTAAGTGAAATTAGTTCAATACCCAACTCTCTAAACTTTGACCTCAATGGGGACATGCATCAAGAAACAACAAAGAGTATATTGCTTTGATACCATTGCTCTAGATTGTATAGAGAACAAAATGAAAGCTGAGAATATGAATGGAAACAACAAAAAAAAAAATATTGTAGAGAGCATAGTAATACAATGAGAACCAAATTCTATTAATGAATGAAATAGTAAAAGACTGTGAAATGCAAATCAATACAAACTAGCTAGAATGGTGGCAACTTATCTCTGAAAAGAGAGGTGTTGACTATGCTCATTCAGAAGTTTCTCATTACAAAAGGCCCAAATGGCCTTTTAACATAAATTAACAAACCCTAAGAGGCAAAAACCCTAAAGATCCAAAACCTCAACCCTAGGGGATGAAGTGGCCAAAAGGAATGTGGGCCCTGTGGAGTCTAGTTGATGCGTCAACTTCCTCGTGTTGCAACTTCTGCATACAAGCTACTATTGGGGCACACAATAACCCATTGAAAAGGTCTCACTAAGAAAAACAATTTCAGTTATGGATTGGGCATGCCATGGCAACCCCAGTCCATCGAAGGGCCAAAAAACACTGTTTAGGGCCTAAAAAATGCATTGGAAGTTCAAGACCTGAAAAACTAGAGAAAAAAACTACCAAGATGAGGAACCATTATGAGTCAGTGGAAGAGGTGGGTGGACATGGATATCCACCTAGATCATATGTTTTGTTCCTAAGGTGCCATAGTCCAACTGAGCAACCATATTGGTCATTTGATCTGCCTTTTGGTTGAGCTCCCTTAGGATGTGGTCAGATTCAATGTTTTTGAATCTATTGACGTCCTTTCTCATTCACTTAAAAATTCTTATGAGTTTTCCATAATTGGAAAGGATGATCTAAGCATCAATTTGATAACTAATGTTGAATCCCCAATTACAATAAGACTTTTGATATAACTTTCATCAATAAGCCTCGACCCTTGAAATATAGACAATGTCTTTGCTTGATTATTTAATGCTCTACCCAAACCCCATTCAAAGGTATTTTCTTGATTTACTTTGGGATCAAGAACAATCCTCCCTACGCTTACCACCCCTTATATGAAAAATAGATCTTATTAATAGGCAATAATTTCACATATTATATATTTTTGTGTCAAGAATGCATTACACGAAAAATTTGTTTCCAAAGGGCATTACTCTTCCAAAAACCACTAAGGAAGCACACACCATAATCAAGGATCTAGGGGAGTACTTGATTGCATTATATATATATATATATATATATATATATATAGAGAGAGAGAGAGAGAGAGAGAGAGAGAGAGAGAGAGAGGGGTGAATATGAAGAAAGGACAAGTGCCCAAAATGTCAAGCATCACATTTTTACGATGATGTCATTGGAAAAAGAAGTACCAAACAAAGTATTGTACCACATGTTTATAATCCCTAGGTTAATAAGATTATTCATATGTAATTCATTGACCCAATTAATGGAATGAAATTCAATAGAAGCAATGACAGAGTGATGAGAGTCCCAACCAATTCAATGGAAATGTAACATATATAATCTAGTTGGCCATAAAAATTTGTTGATGAGAAGTATAGCATAAAATTTGGCCTTGCAATTGATGGGGTTAATCCCTACTCTGAGAAATCTAATGTATGGACCACATGGCCCACTATTTTCATTAATTATAATATTCCACCTTCAATGTCAATAGATAAAGAAAAGTACCAAATTTATAGTATAAGAGTATTGTTACATTCTAACTGGATAGTATTATTCCTTAGGTATTATTGTCTAATTATCTTTTTTTTTAAACAAAAACTGGTAGACATTGTATTAAGTAAAACTATAGATGAGCCCTCAACAAAAGTACAAGGGCATCATCAGGGCAAAGGGAAGGCCCATTAAGGGCCATTAAGGGCTATGTCGATCTACAAAAACTGCCTAAAAGCAGGAAACTCAACCGTGTCAGAGGAAGGCTTCTTACTAAAAATCTAATTGAGTAAAGCCTGATAAAAACTCCCAAACTAAATATGCATAAGAAACACATCCGGCTCAAGAAAACAATATATGACCCTTCATACCAGGAACACCCAGTGTTGATGTTGTTGCAACACTTGACGTTGTTGAACAATAATTTCCAGAATTGTAAGCACCTATACAGACAAACTGTTCAATTGAATCTGTAGAGTTTGCACCAGTGAGTTGATGTCGCCTACTTATGCCTCCAACTGGGCGACGATCACATTCTTATGGCTTGACCTCATCCTCGCCATTGGGACAAACCCCACCGGAGATTCACAGACACAATGAACAAGGGCTCCAAGAAGGATGGATACTAAACAAAGATCCAGGAGCGCGATGAAGAAATACACCCAAATTGGAGACGCAGGGCCATAAGAGAAAAATGAAGCATGAGTGGCTGATGTAATAACGACTCAGCTCACATCGCGCAAAACCCACTCAATGACATGAATGCAAGTATGATGGAGTTGATTCATGGCAGACAAATACATCCCACACACACCCGGAGTCGAGCATGGGAGAGGTTTAAACATGGAACCAAGAAAGGGGTAGTTATGAAGGCTGATGAGAGGTGCATTGTTAGCACGTGGCTGTTGGCATGGTTAAGAACATGTCTCTYTTTTTAAGAGGTCATAGGTTCAAATCCAGAGGGGGGTAGGGTAGGGTAGGGTATGTATACCTTCGTAGATTTTACCAGTCAAATCGTTGGCCGGAGGGGGGTCCCTTGTTCCACAAACAAGGGGGTCTCATACACCAATCCGGTGTGTTGGCTTGGCCGTGACCTTAAAAATAGATTATTATTATTATTATTATATTCTCATGAATGATCCATGGTGTAAACTTTATAACGAAGGGGGTTCATCATGGAACATGTTGATAACAAAGGCACCTATTAATACATAGGACCCCCATTTTTCTTTTGGTGGCTAAGTTAGCTTGTTGATCAACCATAGAATTCTTCATCTTGAAGACGTGGGAAAAGTTAGCTTGTGTAAGTCCCTGCATCATATTATGTAATTCTTCATCTTGAAGACGTGAGAAAAGTTAGCTTGTGTAAGTCTCTGCATCATATTTTGTATTCTATGAAATATAGAATAGAGATGTGCATCACGGGGAAGTGACCTAAGGCATAGATGCCTAGTGGTATTTTTTGAATCACCAAGGATGATAATCCTACGAATATTGTGGGTGTTGACCAGGGTTAGACCTTGAAGTAGAGCATAAGCCTCCGCTTGGTTATTGGTGGCATGACCTAGACTCCAAGAAAATGTGAGTTTTGTAGTTCCTCTAGGGCCAAATAGAACCCCACCCACTCCTACCACCCCGATTATTCTATAATTAGCTCAATAAGAATAAATTTTCATGATTTTTTGTGCAGGGATCAGGGAAAAGGGTTATCATGCATGCCCATGTTATCAAGCTTCATGGATACTCAAGTACACCTTTAGTACATTTAATGGACAATATTGAGTTAGTTTGTGTTTGAGTATTAGATGAATGTTTTTATTAGAAAGATACATGGGTGAACTAAATGCATTTGTAAGGAAACAAGCACAACCAAAAGGTTGTATGGTAGAGGGATATGTTGCTTTAGAGCCTTTCTACTTTGCAAGTGAGTACATAAACTCACTTCATGTTAATGCACCACTTGAATGGAAGGTAGAAAACAAAGAAGATGACAAAAGAGAAGGAAAAGTGTTAGAGAAAAATTGAGAGTGTCACACCTTAACATGTAATCATAGATGATTGTACAAATTTCCACTTATAAACAAATTAATACAATTAATCACGAGCATTGCAATATTTTATTAGTGGAGTACACTTTGCTTGGTACTTTGTGCCATCATCTCTTTATAATTATTTAATTTGTTTATGTATAGATTTCAATGAGATAGAAGTAATAGATAAATTCATGTTCTATATTTCAATTGCAACAAAATATTGGAAATAATGAAAGAAAGGAAAGAGAGGAAGAGTTTGAGAGTTAATAAAACTAGCACAGCAGCTAAATAGTTGTTGGTAAACGTCGAAAGGTTGATAAGATGAAACGAATCCTTAAAAGAATATATTAAATTTTATTATTGATTAACAAATAAACTGTTGGGCTTCATTTATCTGGTGTTAATATTTTAATTTATGTTAATCACTTACGTGGCAATCAGTTAGCTATCAAAGTAACTTTTAAATATGATTAGGTAAATGTAAAAAAGTAAACACATAAACATATGTCTTTATAATAGCTAGGAAGTTAATGATTGAAATCACAACCATTTATTTTGTGTGACTACTAAGAATATTCCAGCCATATTTAATCCTATCCATAGAAAACTTATTAAGCACTAAACCCCCATTAAATCTGCCCATTATCAATAGGTGTACGCCTTTCGGCGTAACAATCGAGGTAAAGCATCGCTACATGCCTTGCATGAACATTGGCCAAATCACTACACACTAACGTGTGGGTAACATAATGTATATTAGAGAAATGCCATAGTGCATGAAACATAGAGGTTAAAAGGCATGCCCATGCATTATTAGAAGATGTGCCTACATGAAGGCATATATGATATTTCTCCTTGACCGAATACATAAATAATTATAGTTACATATAATTATGTGCAACTACAACGAATAATGTTCATATTCATGTTTGAAATATTAAAACAACTATCTTGTCATAATATATACTAGTTGCATACAAATATATTATTTTTGAATCACAATCATGTCATCACTTAGGTTACATGTTTTTGAAATTCGTTTAAATTGTATAACATATGCACTTATACCCTTTTTCTTTTTCTTTTGTAAGCTAGCTTCTATATTAGTATTATACAAAAATAATTACAGTCATAACGCCCCATGGTCTACCATTGAGGAAACTAGACCACGAGGTGTTGAAAAACACATCATCATAATGTATTTTAAGTTCAATAGCTTTCCTTATAACTATTCCAGTGTTATATATTTACCTATACAATATAGTAAAAAAGACCTGGACTATCTATAAAATTAAAAAACTTAAAAACATCTTGTATGTAAGACCAACCAAAGAGTATAGTGAAGTTAATTATTTTGGCTTGGAGGAGTGGCAGTTTGAGTTGCCTCTTATAGTTGGTTATCATTTTGTTCCACCTTATCTTCAACATCATTTGGGTTTGAAGGGGTTGCTTTTGAGTCTAGATGCCTCACATTCTCCTTCCTATCCACTCCATCTTTTCCTTGTTTAAAAAAGGCCTTGAACCTTACCCCAAAAACATACTTACCTGACACTTGAAATTTCTTCTCGAGAATTTCAAATTTCTTTTCCAGGATTTCCATTTTAAGGGTAATCTATTGTTATTGTGTTCCCCTATCCTCAATGACCTAAGTTATGGGATATTTGATGACTCAAAACATCTATGTTGTTTTGAAGAGCTTGGTATCCCTAGTTCTGGAAAGCCCTGGATCTTCCACCCAACCTCTAAACTCTTCTTATATTTGTTCTCAGGTCATCTTATTTTTCTTTGGGTTGATTACAACCTTGAGATTATCCATTTCTTTTTTTATTTCTAAATTGAACATAGAGTAGTGCAAGTTTTCTGCATTACGAGCCTCCTTTTAGGCCTTGGTCAGATATTTTTATTGTCTATGGGGGATAGAAGCACTATGGATGATTTTCCTCTTGCCTCGTGTATCAATTTTAGTTGGTTTAAGGTTGTTGTCAGTGCACCTTTTTCCATGATTCACATCGAAGGGGAAGGGCGATGGTTGACAACTTTGGGAGAGATGAATCCACAGAGAGTCCAATAAAAAGGAGAGTGATCCAAGCATGCATATAGGGAAATAGACTACCTGGTATGGGCATCAAATTCATAAATTGACATGGAAGAAAGGAGAAATTTGTTACTTGGGCTGTCATAATGAGAATAGGAAATTCAAAGGAATGGAGGGCCCTAATCGAGCTTCCTGCTTCCATTGACGGAAGATTGAACACAGTCTCAACTATAGACACCTCTGATGAAAATAGGCGACCCCATTATAAAAAAAAAACCTATTGTATACCCAATCCCACTAGAAAGGAAAGTTAAACTGCATAAAACACTAAGAAGCATGCAAGTACTAACTAGGTGAGGAGGTAACCTATTGGAGAGATCACTAAGGCATTCTCAATTGGGCATATAGGTTCATGATGAAACCTCTTCCTCCTCCCATGAGATGCTCATATTCCTCATTGAATTTTTCTTGTGCATTGATTTCTCATTCACTTTCATTATGGTTCACATGCCCTCCATTATATCCTTCTCATTACATCACCTGCCATCCAGACATCCCATTAAACTCATCATCTCCCACCTCTTATACTTCCTGCCTTGTGAAATGATGCTTCTGTTACATTCTTGGAGTGGTGACCTGTTCTCTCGGCATGTCAACATGGGCATGCAAGTGATAGCTGGAGGGCACCATAATGCTCCTATCGTACACCCCATCCGAGTTATACAC
>JASDQU010309646.1:37388-58895 GCA_032191745.1 Picea mariana
GCTACTTTGCTGTAAATCTGAGGACCGTCCATCAGATTGTGAAGTGTCATGTTCTGCAAAGGAAAACACCAGAAATTTAGCCCGATCGCACTTGAGTTTTAGACTGAATCAAATGTATTTGGATCCAACTTCCGGCACAAGGCGAGCTTGCAAACACCATGACAATTCCTGTCACGCTGCAAATAGCGATCTCGACGCTGCAAATCCTCGACCAAGCAGCAAACAAACAACTAACACATAAATAAATAAAAACAATCTACAACAAACAAACAGATTGCATGGTCACAGCCCCTCTCGTGAGAGAGTCAGGGTTGAGCCTGCTCTGATACCAAGTTAAAATGTATGAGAGCAGAGACGTACAGGAATAACACAAACTTAGATTATCTTATTGCACACATACATACGTACATATATAGTTGAACTCATATTCAACTTACCCCAAACATAGCTATGGAGATTGAGAGAATATCTCAACAACTCCTACAAATCTTCAACCAACCCCTAAATTAATCATTAATTCTAACACACAATAGCCCGACCCAAACCACCCTTTCTTGAGTAGCACGCTCCAGGTAAGGATTCGGTTTTCTGCAGCCAATAAAAAGAACAGGATAATCTTTAGTTGAGTGCTCCAACTCCAGCATTCGACCTTCCAGCCTCTCTGAAGTGGCAATGCTTGCGTAGACAGAATAGCGTGATAGCAATTTTTTACAGAGAAGTCCCCCGGCCCGTCGCCTCCATCCCACTTTAGAACGTCATTTTTAAATGCTGAAAGGGACGTCCCTTCTCCACACAGGTCTTTTGTGTATGAAGACCATTCGGTAGCAAGTGCTCCCCATAATCCCAACTCATTGCTAGAAATCCAGCGGGCCAGGTTATTGAATGTTTCGAGTACCTTTGATGCTTGTGACAGGGAAGAAATCTGTTTTGAACAGAGGGCGGTCAAAAGGTCAGGACTGAGAAAAGATTTCGTTCCCATACCCAGAATTCTGTCACACCCAACTTTAATGTGATTTTCGTTGCCTGGGATCCACGTAATCCATTGAAGGATGACCGGGAGAGCTCGGAGGAGGCTCAGCTAGAGTCTAGAGGCCGACGAAGTGATTTGCTTTGGTCTTCTGAGCCAATTAACGAGCGTGGAGCTGTGAAGGTATTTGTCTCTGACCACAAAGTGCCACAGGCTCTTCTGCGTTAAGACGCGCCAAAGAGTGACTGAATTCAAAGCCAGGTTAAAACGATTTAAATTTCGAATGCCCCAGCCCCCATTCCTTTTGGGTCCTGAGATCAGTTCCCAGCTACAAAGGTGGAAACTTTGTTTGCCCTGAAGTCTATTCCATAAAAAATCGAAGATTAGTTTTCTGATTTTGGATAGTTATTAATTTTAACTTGTTTGTTCATGTTTGTTTTTTAATGAGACGATTGTTAATGCGCTGTATTTGAACTCTTTGCTCACCTCGTGCTGCAATGAATGTAACATTTGTTGATTTTTTAATGACAAAATCAGAGATATTTCATTTACACATTTCGTCAAACACTTAGCAACCTAGAGATCACTGTCTTCTTAAATTTCAGAAATGCATAACCACATTCAGAAATTTCTATAAGCAGAAATACACATTGTTAAGCAAAATATGCAGCGGAAAATATACAATGGGCAACAACCCATAACTCACAGAAATTTAAGCAAATGCCAGGGAAAACCCCAATGTGGGGAAACCCAACGAGAGAGAGAGATCTATTATTCAGCTTCAAGAAAGTGTATTACAGTAGCAAACTAACAATTTCTAGCCAAGGAAAAATACCTCACAGCACCAACAAACAGTCCCAAAAATTCTGTCTTGAAAACAGTGCCCAAGTCCGCACAGTTGTACAACCTCCTCCAAATCGGTGCCTCGAAAAATGTGCCCAACAAGGTACTATACGGCCTGCACAGTACGGCCCAGCATCAACAAGAAAAAACCTAGAAAAACGTCTCAGTTTCCATGCCAAACAGCTTCCTCGAAAATCATGCCCTTCTTCTTGTTGTACGGATTGTACGGATCCGTACGGTACAACCCAGCGACAGAAAAATGGTACAACACAACAGACAAAAAATCTCCTTGGGATTTGTGCCCTCTTTCTCCTTGGGAAATGTGCCCTCTCAAGCTGCTCACTTTCCTCTCCCAAGCCTACTCTGAAAATCTCTCTAACTCAACTCCTCTCGTCTTCTCCGGTGTGTTCTTCTCACATCCCTAAGCATGTATATGTACTTTTCTCTTTTCCCAAGAAAACCTAACTTACATAACCAACTCAATCTAATGGTTATCATAAGTCTAATCTGATGGCTCATATTTAATGCTCCTCATTAATTACAAAATAAATAATAAATGCTCATGAAATACTTTTTGGGTCCCACAACTTAAAATCACTTTAAGTTATAAAGTATATTTACTTTATAAAAGCACTTTATTTAAAAAGTCACTTTACAAATAAAACATATCTAGGAATTATGACTTTATGTCCTCCCCATGACAAAACACAAAAACATGAACGAGGACATCTCTTGTTATATTTCAACACTCCCTCTTAACGAGGAATGTACTCGCTGCCATTTCCATCATCTGGTTCCATCATACTGTGCTTTGTAGGAGCTCCCTCTGAACCTGGAGTCATCCGCAACACCTGCACATAACTCAAACTATAAGATCTTCTCCTGGCAACCTCCTGGAACCCTGAGCTCACTTCATCCTGAGCATCGGTTCGATCAACCTGGCTGAGCCTTCTGCCAGTGCTCAGAAGAGACTCGCTCTTTTCTCTCAGAATGCAAGACTGATACCTTGGCTCCCCCGCAGTCTCAGAAGCCTCCTCACGCTCCTCATCCGACGTTGAATCATACATCATACACTGTCCTTTCAACATATACAACCTATCTACCCGGTTACCGATCAACTGCAGCTCTATCGGATCCACTCTCTCTCTGTAGATAAAGACATGTTCCCTCTTGAACAATACGCAATATCCTACATCCTGCAAGGCTGAGATTGAGAGCAAGTTAACACTCAACCCTGGAACAAAGATAACTCCATCAATCTCCAAGAGTCCCCCAAACTCGAGTTGGAATCTAACATTCCCAACTCCACGTACAACTCTCGCCATACCACCTTCATTTACCACCTGTCGGTCAGGACCAATCTCTGTGAAGTCTGGGAATACTCACCAAATTCCCGTCATGTGGTTAGAGGCTCCGCTATCCACAATCCATCCAACATCACCTCCGAATCCTTCGCTGCCGACATTGGAAACTAGGGTAACCAAAGAAAATTCCCTATCGAACTTTGAAGCAAAGTCCTCTATGGCTGCTGTAGCAGCTGTCTCAGGCTCCTCAAACTCCTTCTTCTTCTTCTTCCTCTCAGGACATTGAGAGGCAAGGTGCCCCAACTGGTTACAACAAAAACATCTGACTTTACTCAAGTCCCTTCCGGAACTTCCTTTCTTCTTGCTCTTTGCCACAAGAGCAACATTCTCATCAACTCTGTCTGTCTTCTGATCACTGCTCTAAGATCTTTCTCGGATCTCCTCCTGAGTGAAATCATCCCACAGTCTGCTCCAATCTGGTAGATGCTCACGACTCACCATGCACTTCACGAAGACTTCCCAATCTTTGGTAAAGCCATTTAAGACTATCCTCACCAACTCAGAATCCGAAGTGACCTCTCCAACAGCTGCTAGCTCATCTTTAACTTGAGCCACCCGGGTAAGATAAGAAGAGACACTCTCCTCCTTACCCATCTTGGTATGGTGCAACTTAGCCCTCAAGTTCATCTTCCGGTTATCATTCTTCGCCTCAAACAAGTTCTTAAGTGCATCCCACATCTCTTTGGCAGTGTTTTTCTTAGCCAAGTGTGGGATAAGGTGATCCTTCACCCCATCCAGAATAATCCTCTGAGCTTTAGCTTCCTTGACCTCATGCAAGTCCAAAGCAACATGATCTGTTGCGGGAGCTGCTACAACAGAGTTGACATAGCTATAGTTCTTGTTCTCCTTGAGAACGGCTGACAAACGAACTTTCCACTGCAAGTAGTTGGAAATGCCATCCAACCGATCCTCATATCTAATGATTGCAGCCATATTCCCTGTCACAACTAAAGGAAAACAATCACACCCTTTTGCCCAAATATCACACTGTCCACTGCCAGAGACAAAGCTCTGATACCATGTTGATTTTTTAATGACAAAATCAGAAATATTTCATTCACACATTTCGTCAAACACTTAGCAACCTAGAGATAACTGTATTCTTAAATTTCAGAAATGCATATCCACATTCATAAATTTCTACAAGCAGAAATGCACATTGTTAAGCAAAATATGCAGTGGAAAATACACAATGGACAGCAACCCATAACTCACAGAAATTTAGGCAAATGCCAGGGAGAACCCCAATGTGGGGAAACCCAACGAGAGAGAGAGAGATCTATTATTTCTTTTCAAGAAAGTGTATTACAGCGACAAACTAACAATTTCCAGCCAAGGAAAATTACCTCATAGCACCAACAAACAGTCCCAAAAATTATGTCTTGAAAACCATGCCCAAGTCGATACAGCTGTACGACCTCCTCCAAATTTGTGCCTCGAAAAACATGCCTAGCAAGGTACTGTACGGCTTGCATAGTACGGTCCATTAACAACAAGAAAAAACCCAGAACAATGCCTCGATTTCTGTGCCAAACAGCTGCTTCGAAAACTGTGCCCTTCTTCTTGCTGTACGGACTGTACAGATCTGTATGGTATGGCCCAACAACAAAAAAATGGTACAGCACAGCAGACAGAAAATCTCCTTGGGATTTGTGCCCTCTTTCTCCTTGAGAAATGTGCCCTCTAAAGCTGCTCACTTTCCTCTCTCAAGCCTATTATGAAAATCTCTCTAACTCAACTCCTCTCGTCTTCTCCGGTGTGTTCTTCTCACATCCCTAAGCATGTATATGTACTTTTCTCTTTTCCCAAAAAATCCTAACTTACATAACCAACTCAATCTAATGACTATCATAACTCTAATGTGAGGACTCATATTTGATGCTCCTTATTAATTACAAAATAAATAATAAATACTCATTGAATACTTTTTGGGTCTCACAACTTAAAATCACTTTAAATTATAAAATACATTTACTTTATAAAAACACTTTATTTAAAAAATCACTTTACAAATAAAATATATTTCTCTATGACAAAACACAAAAACATGAACGAGGACATCCTTTATTATATTTCAACAACATTCAACCTTATTTCGTTCAACTTGCATTCGGGCTTTACAGAAAGAAAAAAACATGGTTCAACCCAAGAAAATATAGTAATTTCTTTTAACTATGACATATATTCGCAAATTTCTCTATGACATACTCGTAAATCAAAATTTGATTGTATGCTTCTCAACAATATAGCCCAGCAAACTAGAAAACGAGATTTTTTTGTTCAGTTATGAAAGTTGCAGAATGTGAAATGGTATATTTTGAAGACATGAAACCCTAATTACTGCAGACGTCATATATACCTCTATTGATAAATCATTGCCTCCTTGTTCAGATGATTCTGATAGTACTTTGACAGTTACCTCCAGTCCATCGTGAAGACGGCCATAGAATACAGGTCCAAATCCTCCTCTGCCAATGTAGAAAAGTATCCGAGCCTTTGGATTCATCTGCATCTGGTAAGCTGCATAGTCTATCAATGGGAAGCAGTCAGTCTGTTCTTGATGTGATATGAACAATTGACCAACTCTTGAAAGAGAATCCTGTCATCATAAGGCGTCTTTGGCTTCTCTTCGGTGCCTATGTACTTAGTGGGTTATCGTCCTTGTGATTTTTGTCTTTGTCCTACCTTCTTAGTTGCAAGCTTACGGAAAAACATAGTGGGGTTCTGTGGAAAAAGGTTCCGGCTTGAATTAATATGTAATAATCATTCATGTTAGAGTTCCTCTGTTTTTTTTTTCCTGTTATTGCCTGACATTTTTGAAGCTGGAGTATTTTGAATTCAGATAACTACCCTCTTTACCTTTGGCAGTTTCAGATGCCTTAGAACCTGTTTTCTATTGCATTTACATACTGGTGATGATATACTTGAGTATCTCGTAGAAATGGTCCCTTGAGAATTTGATGGTCCAAAGTTGTAATGGACTGAGCAGTGCGAAGATTTTTACAGGTAATAAGCATCGAAGCTCACTGACACTAAACTGCCCACATCTGATGAATATCATAGTACATAGTTTTCACCCTATATCGAGGTTGGAGCTTTATTCTTGTGGGCCTCTACATTTGTCCACAATGGAAATTCAACTACTTGAAGGGGTTTCGAGCAAGAACCTGTTGTTTGGAACCTGTTAAGAAATCTTACCTTTCATAGTCTCAGAAGATACTTGTCTTCTCTCGCAGTTGCAACAGTTTTTCCAATAATGAAGAACTCTCCTTATAAAATATTTCCCCTTTTGATGAATTCGAGATATAATTTTTCAGTATTTTCCATCTTGAAGGACTCTCATTTGAAGAGCTCTTGTAAGAAAGTGTCAGTTTTTTTACTCTTGAAAAACATTCCATGGAAGTTAACAGTGTTTCCAATCTTGAAGATCCCTCGATGGAAAGCAAACATCAGAAGCGGAGTAGTTTGGGGGTTTTACTTTTATGTTAAAACATTTAGCCTCTTAATTTTACTGTATGGGGACATTTACAAACTAAATTTTGCATGGCAGAAACCGGGATCAAACTCGGTGGCATTAAGCTTAATTCTTTCCCTTAAAAAACTAAAGAAATTGCATTTCAGGGTTTCAAGATTTAACAGGGAGCAAATTACTCTGCTCAGTTCTCTTCTCAGAAGTGCTCCGCTGCTGCAACAAATGACAGCTAGTCTACCCAGATGTTCTCAATATATCTATGTCAAGAGCTTTCGTGAAGCATTTTGTGATGCATTTTGTGGGTTTGAAAAGATTATATGGAGACGTATAATTATAATAGAAAAACATGATGAGGACTGCAGGGATACCTGCCTTAACATGCTAGATGGGAAACATAACACGTAGTCTATCTTTTGGCTCTTTTCTGGTGGTTTTTTTCATTTGATTTTGCCCAAAATCCGGCGAGGAACGGTTAGATCTGCAGATTTGAGTGACTAAGTTTGTATAATCAGAGTGCCCCAGGAGTTTTTCAACATGCTGAATCCATTTATGCATTCAGAAATAGCATGGATCTGCAGATTTGGGTGACTAAGTTTGTATAATCAGAGTGCCCCAGGGGTTTTTCAACACGCTGAATCCATTTATGTATTCAGAAATACAATTTAAACAACAAAAAGTAGCGTTTTGTCCAAATTTACATCACTGGATTCCGGCCAAAAAAACCAAAAGGTAGAACGCCGAAACATAATAGCTTCATAGAAATATATCCCAAAAGTTGAGGAATGAATGAGTATTTTGATATACCTTCGATTTTTCTCTTGCTTCTTGATATTCTTTGCCAAATTGGTTTTCACAAGCTTCTAGTAATATGACATTCACAGTGACATATCTCACAATGTAAAAATTAGAAAGAAAGTAGGACAATCTCACTTGGTTCTTTTCCCAAACCCTCAAGTTGACAAGATTGTCAAATATTATGACATTCACAGTGACATATCTCACAATGTAAAAATTAGAAAGAAAGTAGGACAATCTCACTTGGTTCTTTTCCAAACCCTCAAGTTGACAAGATCGTCAAATATTCTAAAAACTTTTACTGTCCTAATTGCCTTTCGGCTTTTGTGATTCTCTATATCTTGGTGTCTGTTTATTTAGATATATTTTCACTGTCCTAATTTGGTTATTGCTCTAGTTGTATCCTGGCTAGTCGTACTTCCTTATGCTTTGGATTGTTCATAGATAGGTCAAGGTTTGAGCAAGAGGGTTCAAACATTAGACTGCATTTGGTTATTGTGTCTCCTCTGGCTTAAAAGTTGACTGTTGTACTCTAAAATTGTGGGTGACGACAGAAATTGATATAGAGAACCCACTCGTAATAATGATGATAACTGCTGCCAGTGCCCCTGACGACATGGTGAACACTTGAAAATAGGTGTGATTTGTCTGAAGTACTTGGATTGAATTTTGGGATATCTCCCACTTACCTCAAGTAACTGCACCTAATTTCAAAGAAACCCATGGCAGTGGGATCCTGCTATTTCTGTTGAAAAATTATCAAGTCACCTTTCCTTTTCATTTTTATAATAATAAGTACAATATACAACATAATAATAAGTACAATATACAATGATTGATTTTTTTTAATGATAGAAAAACTTTATCATTCAAGTTTGAGTCTATGTATATCCAATAATTTGAGTTCGGACATTCAGGGTTTAGTGGCAATGTGACAATTTAAAAATTAAATTATCAAAACGAAAACTTTGTTTCTATGTAAAGTCAATACAATAAAACTCTTAAAGAAACAACACAATACATAACTGTTAGTCACTCTTAGCTAAGAGTACGAAGATAGTTTTGGACTTGCACTAGTGAGTGAAACCACATCTAATGCAGTTGACTAATTAGATGGAGGGCCATGCTTTATTAGATTAGTTTATTGTATAACTTTTAATATATTTCTTTACATATTTTTAGTTACTTTTTCAATGATTTTTTTAAGATGCACTACTTTGATTATATAACAACTTAACAACTTGTTTTTCAGGAGGAAAAAATGCTCGAGTACTAAGGGTTGCTAGTTGAGCCAAAGAGAAACAGTGCTATATCATACTCCAGGATTGAAAGGGTGGTTTCAGCCCCCTATTTTATTTTATAACTCTTAATTTTTAGTCACTCTTAGCTAAGAGTACGAAGATAGTTTTGGACTTGCACTAGTGAGTGAAACTACATCTAATGCAGTTGACTAATTAGATGGAGGGCCATGCTTTATTAGATTAGTTTATTGTATAACTTTTAATATATTTCTTTACATATTTTTAGTTACTTTTTGAATGATTGTTCTAAGATGCACTACTTTGATTATATAACAACTTGTATTTCAGGAGGAAAAAGAATGCTCGAGTACTCAGGGTCGCTAGTTGAGCCAAGGAGAAACAGTGTTGTTTCATACTCCAGGATTGAAAGGGTGGTTTCAGCCCCCTATTTTATTTTATAACTCTTTTTAGAGGTATAGAATTCTAGTATTTTAACTTTTGATCCCAAATACACAGTTACATGTAAAAAAAAGTTATAAAATAAAATTCTTATGCATACATAGCACTCCAAGGGCTTTTTGAAGTGCTCTTATTGGAACTCCTTTTCTCTATATTCTGATATTCCTAGAGTCTGTGCCTAATTGTTTGGTTTACTATGCATTGGTTATTTCTCTTTATTGCTTTTGGTTTTGGTACACAATCACTTTTCAGGGCTTTTAGATGTTTTTTATTGATATGCAATCAAGAGATAATATTTATGTTGGGAGTTGCTTGGATTATTTCATGCACAAATTTTTCTATATTTATGTTGGGAGTTGCTTGGATTATTTCATGCACAATTTTTTCAATATATAGCTTGCAGTGACAACCGATGTTTCAGAACTATGACAATTGCTAAATATCTTGACTATATAGTTCATTGTAATTCTTGTAATGTTACAGTGTTGTTTCTAAGTTATTTCATGCATACTGTTTGGACAAAAACTGAGACAATCGATTCATTGATGCACAAATCAGGATATATGGGTTCTATCAGTGAGTCTCTTCGCAAAATAGTTCGCATCACTAGTTATCAGAACATTCTCTACACGATGCATTACAGTACCTATGTTACATTTGTTTCAATTTGATGATAAAAATGGCAGGGACTAAACTGCTCGCAACCCTTGTTTGTTTCAGAGAGGCTTGGATATATATTTTCCAGTGGTGTATGTTGATATTAGGGGCATACCTGACACTCCATGCTTGAAATGTCTATATCTTGCACCAACACCTTTACACACTCAGCTTCAACTTCAACTGGTACTCATTTTTATTTTTGTTGTGGTACGAAGCAGACAGGCCTCAAAGGATCCACATTCACATTCCATCCATTTAATTGCAATAAGTTTTCTCTTCAAACTGCCAGAACGACGGTATGTACCTCCTATGCATTGAATAAAGTCTTCTTCTTTATATATATATACAGATAATTAATAAAATATAAGGTGAGTTTAGTCCCTCCTGCTTGTGGTTTCCACTGTTAATTCCAAAATCCGGTAAATGATTAACCACTTTGTAGCTATACTTTGTTGCTAGTGATGACATCGAGAAATTCCCAGATATTATTCTATTGCAGCCATTTTCATTCTCTTGCTATTTTCTGCTGCAGTATATGGTCTATCTGGAACTGTGACTCTGCTCCTTGAATCCTGAATCCTGACAGTGTCATCATTAAAGCCCACCTCCTTCACTGCATCCCTGGGACATTAGATAATCTGTGCTACCTGGTAGGGGAGCTACCTAATATAAGAAGGCTTCCTCCCTGCGTTTAAGCATCCACAGCAAATCACTTGTTTACAAAGGGATTTTGTCAGCTTGCCAGTCAAGCAAATTCTTTTCTGATCCAAGTAACTTACCGTGGAAAGATAACATTTCGGTGTATTTTGCTAAATTAGACTGTACATCGTAAAAATGAGGTCAAATCAGTACATAGATCTAAATGGACATTTCACTCAATCAGTTTGGATTGAAGCATCATTGCCCTCTCATAACACTTGTCTAGCGCACAGAGATTAATTGGATGGTAAACGAACTAAGCAGTATTTGTAAACTAGCAAGCACCCATCACTCATGACATATAATAGAGAAATCAAACATTTGTCTGAAATGTTACTTGTAAAGCTTACCAAGGAGAATAGATGGAGCACCTACGATACCAGCCAAGGAAAATAAACGGGGCACATGATATTACATCACTTCATCATTCCTTGTTGGTGCAGGCCTATTTTGGGGAGAAAAGCCGATTTTGGAGCGTGTGCCATATGTGGAGGAAAAACAGCATGCGGAGGATGGAGGAAAAGCAACATGCCAAAGACTGAGGAAAAGTAGCGTGGCACACATGCAGACAAACCTAGCCATGTTAGGGTTAGGGTTTTTGATATGAATGTAATGGCTATGAGCCAATAGAGTAGTATAAATAAAGGCCTAGGAGGTCTAGTAGAGGTTGGTCAAGGAGATAGTGGGTTGGTCTGAATAAGCTAGCGAGTGGGTTTTTGAGGGTTAGGTCACAGGCTGTGGAACCTGGTGTGGTCTAGTCCGCCTCACAGATTGAACTTATCATAGTTTTTGATTGTAATCACGGAGAATGTAATGTGCGCAACGCAGATTTTGAAGAATGATGAATAAAAGAGCAGAAGAGCCAAATCTTTGTGGACGTAGCCCCAGGGGGGGTGAACCACGATAACCCTGCCGTGTTAATGTGTGTGAATGGTTATTTTACCATTTACGCTATTTATAAGTTAAAGAATGGATGTTTAGTTTAGATTATGACATCATGCATGCATAGTTTCCTTGATGAATGAATACTAGATCTAGATGAATGAATAGAAAATATGATGCATAAGGAAAAGAAACAGATCACATTCCCAATCCCTTCCCTGACTGTAGACATCTGAGTCTTGCAGTCCCCGATAAGCTATCTTGGGTGAGACCACGCTGTGCACTATGTGCGTAGTGTTGCCTTCTGGTTTACCAGGAGGGCCCATAGTTTGAGGGTTTTGTTGGAAACCTTTGAGATCAGAACCTGGGTCAGCCCAAGCGCCCAACAAATGGTTCCCTTGCCGGTTGGAACTGCACATGATAGATTGGAAGGGATCTGTTGAAGAACAACATGGATAATGAAAAAGTAGAAGGGAATGTACATGCCATGGAATCCAACGAAGGTGGAGATTGAAAGATGGTTAAAGACAAAGGAACTCGAGTTTGCGCAAAAGGACAACAGAAACCCTAAATATACCCCACACAAATATCTCGACATATATGTGTTTAGCGAATTGCATGAAGTATTTTTCTGCGAATTTCCGTATCTGTTACAGTAGTGGTTATTGAGGTTGAAGGACAACCATCCTACGAATCGGATAAGACAGCTAGAGTGACATTCTATGGAGATCGTGCAGTTGCAACAAGTCAATAATAAATTCACGCGCGCAGTAGATTTTTGGTTAAACAGTGTTATTGCAGGGTTTATCATTGAATTTGCAGTTGATAATGTGAAGTCGTACACTGCTGCAGAGCAGGATTTTCTGAAGGGACCTAGAGGTAGGTACATAAGATCACTATATACTTCCATCAAAATTTTATTATATGACAAAGGCATGATGACCATGGAATCAAACAACTAAACTTGTCCTGCGCGCATGGGGGAAGGGGGGGAAGCATTGACAGGAGTGAGATATGGACAGGGATCTGGATAAGGGGAAGCATAAGGAGGTCATGGACCCGATCATGATGGAGGAGGACCAGACAAAGCAGTTAATGAAAAAAGCTAGAACGACGCGCAGCGGTAGACCTTACTAGTATAAGATGAATAACAAAAAGAGGGCCATAGTTGACAGAGAAGGCTTGGCGAGCGAGGAAGAAGAGGTAGAGGATCTCTGGGTTGTGGAGCAGATTGAGGAAATCTTGCGCACAACATATGAAAGGAAAACAAGAGGTCTAGGGTCAGGAACAAAAAGAGAAACTCCAGTTCAGATCACAGTTAGTGTGGAACCTACAACCTCATGTGCGACCAATACACTTGAAGGAACACAAGCTTTTAGACTACCTATTTTTAATAGAAGAGGTGCAACAGGTCAGGGGTTGAATAGAGGAAAATCAACTGGGGGTACAAGTTCAGGAAGTAGCAGTCAACATCTACACCACGCGGAGGCAGTAGTTCAACACATTTCAAAATGGCGGGAGTAGATCCCAGTATCAGATTACCGAAGTTTCGTGGCGAGGCGTCAGAGGACCCTGAGAAGCATTTATTCATCTATGAAAAGATTTGGGAAGCAAAGTAGGTCACAGATGAGGATACAAAAGTCGCGTAGTTGGCTATAACATTCAGAGACCGTGCGCTAGACTGGTACATGAGCCTTGATGTAAACAATCAACAAGGAGCACCAAAGTCTGCCGCAGAGGTGAAAAAGATGTTGGTAAATGAATTTCAGAAGCCAAGTTCACAAAACCAGTACATGAACAAAATGATTGAGATCATACAAAAACCAGTTGAGTTTGTCTGGGAGATCGATCAAAGGTTTAAACGTCTAAAAGGTAAGTTGAAGTACTCTATTACTGACATGCAACATAGGCAATTATTTGTGAACTCACTATTACCACACTTGAAGTATCCTTTGAGACAACAAAAGTTTCAAACTCAGGCAGAGGCACTGCAAGTAGCCCTGCAGCTGGAAGAAAATCAATATCAACAAACAAATCCAACGATAGAAGAGTTGAAAGAGGATCTGAAGAACCTGACATTTTAATTGAACCAGAATAGGGGGAAGGAGAAGAGAGAAGTTGTCTGGTGCACGTTATGCAGGACAGAAGGACACCATAAGAATGAATGTCCAACCTTTGTGTAGTACATGGCAGCAGGGGTGCCAAACCCCTTGCCTATTGGAGGACCGTGGTGTGAAATTTGTAAGACACACGGGCATGATCCATATCATTTTCCAATCATGCAGAAGTATAATATAGTGCCAAAAAGTTCTTACTGCAATTTTTGTAAATCAATAGGTCACGATGACAAGGACTGTAGAATGCTGGAATTGATGAGAGAGAGAACTTCAGACACCTACAGGGTACAAGCAGAGATGATGATAGGGCAAACCGCACCACAGTTCAATAATGTGCAGCCACAATTCAATCTCGTGCAGCCATAGTACAACATTGCTCAGCCGTAGTATAATAACGTGCAGTATAACCAAATACCCTAGTAAAATGCACCGCGTGAAGATAGAGGTGGATTCAGAGGTGGAAGACGGGGCAAAGGAGGATTTGGACGAGGCAGAGGGCTAGTAGTTTTCCATAATTGTCAAAAGCCAAGACACTAGCAAGAGACTGCCCACTTCCACCTGCGACATGTATGTATTGTCGCGCAGCAGACCACGAGACAAAAGACTATCCCACATTATTGGGAAAAATACAGGAAAAAAGGAACCAGAACAATCAAAACGTACAGTGGATTTCTGCAGAAGCCAGGGATGATGGGAAGAACATCAACATAGTTACTAGAGGAGGAACCAAGACGAGAGCCGATACAACAAAACAAGATCCAGCGCAACACTAGTGGGTCAAGAAGAACAAAGAGCCACATAAGCATTTTGACGCGTAGAAAGAAAAATAGACGTTTAAGGAGGCCAGATAGGAGATTCTAAAGGAGAACATTGAGTCTACATCAACTGCGCAGCAAAGTCATGATCCACCAATGTACGAGATGCCACCTTCAATGGATCACACCAACAAAGAACAACCTTCAGAGAAAAACTTGCTAGAGAGATGCAACTCAGAAGTAGAAGGGAAGTTAGAACAAAAGACAGTTAATCATCTCCATATGAGAAGAAGAATAAGTAGGGAATTGAGGTTAAATGCGAACATTGGGGATTTCAATATGGGGGATGTCATATTTGATTTAGGCTCTAAAGTGAATGTCTTACCTAAGAAGACACGATAGTGTATGGGGGAACCCACATTATGATATTCGCCTGTCCAGTTGAAATTGGCAAATCAACATAGAGTGTTACCAATTGGAAGACTTAAAGGTGTGACAGTAGACTTGGATGGAGTGCGCACTGTGGCAGATTTCGAAGTTATAGAAATAGTAGATGGCACAACACCCTACCCAACATTACTAGGATTGGACTGGGCATTTGATAACAAGGCTGTGATCAACCTGAAGACACAAAAAATGACCTTTGAATCAGGTGAGTACAGAGTAATTGCACCATTGGACCCCTCAGAAGGAGAAAGGTTTGTTAGGTGACATGTTTGGACTTCGAAGAAATAAATCAACTATATAGAACTACCGTGCGAGAAGAAGATTATGTCAACCCAACTTCAGATGGGGTACTCAGCTAGAGAAGCATTGCGTCGTGTGCTTCAGACTCAGATATGGGTCTAGAAAACTGGTAGCAAAGGCTACATGAAGTCTCCACAAGGAGGTGCGCAAGAATAGAGTGTGTAGTAAGGTGGGTTGGTACAGAGGTAAGGGAACCTCCAACTTTTCATGGTTTGAATGACCTAGAAGATGTTTTGACAAACTATGAAGACAAAGTCTTGGAAAATCAAAGGTTGTTAGCCCTGGATATTGCACTAAAGGCAACAACTGCAAGATGGTGGATCATGCACAACGAAACGATTCAAGACTGGTATCAGTGTAAAAGGTTACTGCACATTAGATTTGGCGTAGAATAAGGGAACAATACATTACAGAAATATGATGGGCGAGGAAGACCAGTTGAGCACATAGAGAAATGCATAACACAGTGGAGGCTGACACCACCAAAAGAATGGCCTCATTACTTTATTTATACATTGGAGGGGATACTAGGGAATTGGTACATAGAATAGGAATTGCGTAGAGGCACTACAGAATGGATAGTGTTACAATAGAATTTTGTGATAACTTTCTCATTTGAACATGAGAACCCTACTATCGATTTAGCGTTGAAGTTGATAAAGGGAATGATATTTTTTGAGGAACCTGAGGTGGAAATTATAACAAAATATCAATAGTGGAACAAACAAACAGTCAAAGACTTACTCTCTTGTTATCATGTCGTAGAGGAAGCACTAGAAGAAGATGATCCGCGCAACATCCAGATAACAAAGATTGAAGGAGAAAGAGAGGGAAGGTCCATCATTGGAATCATAGGCATTTGCTGCAACAATTAAGCTTAATAAAGTCAACATTGGGACAGAAGAAAACCCTAAAAGGGCAAGCATTGGAGACTACTGGGATGAGCAGACACTAGAAAGGATAGCATAATTATTGCGCAAATACAGTGACCTGTTTCCAACAACCTTTACATAGATGAAAGGAATAGCAGGTGAGCAGGGAGAGATGAAGATACCCTTAAAACCAGATGCTAGACTTGTTAGACAGAGACCTTACAAGCTGAATCCAGTTTATAAGCAAAAAGTGAAAGCAAAACTTGATAGAATGTTAGAAGCTGGTATCATAGAGCCAGTGGAAGAATCCAAATGGATCAATCCCATGGTGGTCCAAGAAAAGAAACAAAGGGGAATAAGAATTTGTGTAGATATAAGGAAATTGAATGATGCTTGTTTAAATGACCCTTTCCCTACCCCTTTTACAGGTAAGGTTTTAGAGAATCTGGGAGGCTAGGAAGCATATTCCTTCACAGATGGGTTCTTAGGTTATCATCAGATTAAAATAGCTCCAGAGGATAGGCATAAGACTACATTTGCTACAGAATGGGGATCCTATCAGTATACAGTTATGCCCTTTGGATTGAAGAATGCACCAACTATCTTTTCAAGGGTGGTAGTAGCTGCTTTTAAGGATTTCATACATAAGTTCTTAGAAGTATATTTGGATGACTGGACTGTTTTTAGTCTAGTGAAAGATCATGTAGAAATATTAAGACTAATGTTGGATAGGTGTAGGCAATGTTAGATCTCATTAAACATCAAGAAATGTATTTTCAATACACCTTTTGGGATACTGCTAGTACATGTGATATGCAGACAATGTTTACTGGTTGACCCTTCCAAGATTGTTGTAATTGTGAACTTACCAACACCAAAGTCAGTGCGCCAGTTAAGAGCCACACTTGAGCATACCTGGTACTACAAGAAGTTTATCAAGGGGTATGCACAGATTACCACGCTAATGGAAAAGCTGTTGAAGGACACCAAATTTCAGTGGAATGAGGATTGTCAGCAGTGATTGGATACTTTGAAGGAGAAGATGGTGACAACACCTATTTTAGTGTTTCCAGATTGGGGAAAAACATTTCATGTGCATGTAGATGCATCAGCAATAACACTTGGAGCAGTTTTGGTGTAGCCAGGAGTAGGTGACTTAGATCATCCTATAGCCTTTGCAAGCAGGAAGTTATCAGACTCATAGCATAATTACAACACAACAAAAAGAGAAGGTCTGGCCATGGTGTATGTACTGCTGAAATTCAAACACTACTTATTGGGCAAGCACTTTAAAATGTTCACAGATCATTCTGCCCTCAAATATCTAGTCAACAAACCAGTGTTTGGGGGGAGAATCTGTAGATGGCTATTATTGTTTCAGGGGTTTGATTTTGAAGTAATAGTTAAACTAGAGAAATTGAATGTAGGACCAGATCACTTATCAAGGATAACCAATGGAGAAGATCCTACTAACTTGGAAGACAACTTTCCTGATGCGCAGTTATTTTCAGTTTAGATACTTGATGAGTACTTTGCTGATATCATTGAATTCTTGAGCATCGGAGTTGGGCCAAAGGAGTTTAGTACCGCGCAGAAGAAAATCCTGGTAGTTAGAGTTGCAGACTATCAATTGATTGTAGGTCATTTATACAAGCTGGGAGCAGACATCATTTTGAAGGTGTGTGATGGAGCATGAACGACCCATTGTTCTAGCAGAAGCTCATGAAGGTATAGTTGGAGGACACTATGCAGGAAAGACTACTGTGTAGAAGGTATTGCGTGGAGGTTTATGGTGGCCAACAATTCATAAGGATGCAAAAGGATATTGTCAGAACTGTGATGTCTGTCAGAGAGTTGGCAAACCGAACAGGAGGGATGAGATGCCCCTAAGACCCCAAGTAACTCTTTAGGGATTTGACAAGTGGGCAATAGATTTTGTAGGACCTATTAATCCACCTGCAAGAAGGATGTGAGCAAGATACATCATTATTGCGATAGAGTATTTAACCAGATGGGCAGAAGCAACACCAGTCAAGGATTGCAGCACAGGGATAACAATGCACTTCTTATTTAAGCAGGTAATTACAAGATTTGGATGTCCCAGGATTTTGATGAGTGACCAAGGCACACATTTTATTAATAGTACCATCTGGGCTATGACTGAGGAATTTGAAGTCTATCACTAGAAGAGTACACCATATCATCCTCAGGCAAATGGGACAATAAAAGCTTACAACAAGATTTTAGAGAATGCCTTGACAAAGATTTGTAATGTTAACAAAGATGATTGGGATTTAAAAATACCAGCAGTATTATGGGCATACAAGACTGCATGCAAGAAGTTGATAGGATAGACACTTCAAATTGGTGTATGGACAAGAAACAGTGGTGCCATTAGAATTTTTGGTACATAGTCTGCGCGTTGCAGCAATCACGAATATGACAGAAAGAGACACAGTACAAGAACGGTTAAGTCAATTTATGGAACTCGAAGAAGACAAAATTCTGGCAGGATTCCACCAAGAGGTGTAGAAAGCAAGGGACAAAGCCTGTCATGATAGACACTTAAAGAAGAAGAGCTTTAAGGAGGGAGATCTAGTTCCCCTCTATGACAACAAATATTTGCAACATCCAGGGAAGTTCAAAATGCAATGGCTAGGGCCATATGAAGTGAAGTATGTCACAGATGGAGGATCTATGCAGCTAAAGGACTTGACAGGAAAATAAATGCAGGGTTTGGTCAATGGTAGTCGACTGAAACTGTATAGGGACAGTCGACCTACTAACTCTCAGTAGTTGCAGCGCAATAAGAAAGCCATATGTATAGTGTACTATAGTAGAAGTTAGGAAAGAAAAATTACAAAAAGACATTAAAGTAGAAAAAAGAAGAATGATACAAAAAGAGGAGGAAGTTGGTTGAATGGCAGAAAACTGGAAAAATAACGCGCAACAGACAGCGAAACGAGCGCGACAAGAAGTAAAGTTACTGTGTGCAGGATATAATTGACAGGAAGCAAACACAGTGCGCCAAGGAAGAATCACAGCAGAAATTTGTAGCGCATCGAAAAGTTGCAGCCCACCGAAAAGGAGCCAACGGTTGAAAAAGCAAAAACCGGTCATCAAAAAAAGAAGGCGCGAACCGAGCACTTATGAAATTTAATGAAGCGTGTCGAAGAAGCTTTAGAACATTTATGACAGAAAAGGAAGAGTCTTCGAGAAGATTTATGGCATTTATGACACCCCTTATATAACCGAAAAACGGGCCAAGCAACCCTCATTGTAAATTTGAACATACGCCGAGCTAAGGAGCACGAAGATGAGCAGTGAATAGGTGATTTTGAAGACTTTAGCACCCGGATTTCAAAAGCAAGTGGGAGGATTTACGCAGGATGGCACCACCAAAACTCAGAGCACTGAGCAAAGCAGCAAGAAAAGCCCGAAGTAGCACCAGGTTGCCGCAGGAAACCGCATTCGGAAGAACAGGTGCATATAGAACCAGAGGGAATCGTCGATGTCGACACTATTCCTTCACCACAAGACGAACCAGTGAGCGCCACATTTGTAGAGGAGGGGCAAGCTCCTGAGACAGTAAGGATGGACATTGACCCACAGGGCAGTGCAGGGGAACAAAACCCGTCTGTGACAGAAAACCCGCAACAACCATCTAGGGTCAAAGTAGCCCACCAAACGAATGACATCGACAATAAAAGAATGAAATTTGACGGGCCAGGGTCACAACCAATGGTAGGGTCCGCGCAGCAAGAAGAGGTCCAAATTGACGACATAACATGACAATTGGACTCTGGTGCGGAAGAAGGGGAAGAAGAATCTGGGCCATCCAACGCGCCAACAAAGAGGAAAGGGAAACACCTTATTCAGAGATTCCCACGCAAGCAGTCCGAGGTATCCATAGTCTTATCGCGCATTCCAGAGGGGGTGCGGGCACACCAAGATTGCTGGGCTGCGTCGACAAACCGAGATATGCAGACCATGATGTGTCTGACACCAGCAAATTCCCAGAATTCGCCAACACGTTTACATGGAAAGCCTGGGCATAGGGCCACTAGGAGATCCGGTGTTACAGCCAAAGCAGTGGATAGCAGGACTGTTCAACACAAGGATAATCAATTTTCTTGAGATTCCCCACTTCGGCAAGGGGAAAGATGTCAACACTACGTCAAGCAATTACTTGAAGTTCTCCATGGAGGATTTTTGTGGATGGACAGGCCAGTGTCCATCGATGTGGAGTTAATTGCCTTTATCATAGAACTGCCATCAGATGGCGAGAAGCCCGTGCAGTACATGGACGATAAAACAAAGGGGAAGGCGCTCGTGGAGGAAATGAAAAAGACCTACGAGACAGAAAGAGGGTCACGAGACATAATCATCAAGAGGATCAATGACGTAGCCACCAGGATGGCAACCAAGTTGATGACATGTAAACTCCTTCGGAAATGTCGCAAGGAGGAGGTCCCCACAGGAGTTGTAGCAGCAACAACGCAGTGCACAAAAGGCACCATGCTAAGTTGGGCTCCTTATTTGCTGAATCTGTTCCTAGACGACTGCAAAGATGCACAGGACTTGGGGACCAAATTCCACTACTCGTGGTTGATAGTGTTGATAGCGCTGATAGAATGGAGGGAACCCACCTATTCGCACTTCTGTGACAGAGTGGGAAAATGCCACGCAACGCGGTATACGTCCTTAGGGAGCACTTCAAACCCTAAACAGAGAAGCAACAATACTAGTACCTTTGCAAGGTACCTCAATGACATGAAGGACAATATAGCCAGTAGTTGGAGGATAACTCCGGAGGTGGTCGCACAGTACCAGGGGATAGCCAAGTTCAAGGCCACGAGACACAACATGTGGATCCAAGCGTGCAGAGATCCAAACGGAGAATGGTTGCAACTTCGATATTGCGTGAATGCAGAAGAAGTAGAGTGGGCAATCAAGGATTGGGCGAATGACTAGAAAATCCCAGTTATAACCAAAGACATGCCCAAGGGCAAGGAAACTGCAGCAGGCCCGTTGCAGACATCTGTAGGAGGAAGCGTAGCAACAAAGAAACCACCGCAACAGAGGAAGCCAGGTCCTAAGCCAACGCAACAGAAGAAGTATAATGCACCAATTAAGAATGGGCAGATATGTAAGAAGGACAATGCACCAAATAAGTGTTAATGTTTATGCCATTATTATAGTTCTTTGCATTTCAATAGATAACAGCAACATAAGAACAAGATCACTGAGAAATACACATTCACAAGAGACACAACATTTATCCTGGGAAACCCTCTAGGGGAAGAAAATCCAGCAAAACTTCCTTATTATAAATTGCCAATACAATGCCAAGAGATAACTCAAACCAATATAGAAAGTCCTCTCCAAAAGATGCGCCACTCTTCTCCCTCTCTCCAACTGGTAAATTGAAACTTGCCTCTTAGAAATGAGCAAGTGAGTTGTGTGTTAAAGTGAGGCGCTAGCCTCCCTATATATACAAGTTTGGCACGTGTGAAGTGTCTTCACTAGCAGGGCCGACTTCTTACTCTGGGTGGGTAAACCCACCTTTATTATATTTCTGGGTCTCAATAATAACTGCTGGGGCCAAATTCTTATTCTGCCTATTACAATTGT
>JASDQU010309646.1:62320-74022 GCA_032191745.1 Picea mariana
TGTTTACGCTATTTATAAGTTAAAGAATGGATGTTTAGTTTAGATTATGGCACCATGCATGCATAGTTTCCTTGATGAATGAATACTAGATCTAGATGAATGAATAACAAATATGATGCATAAGGAAAAGAAACATATCACATTCCCAATCCCTTCTCTGACTGCAGGCATCTGAGTCTTGCAGTTCCCCATAAGCTATCTCGGGTGAGACTGCGCTGTGCACTATGTGCACAGTGTTTCCTTCTGGTTTACCGGGAGGGTCGATAGTTTGAGGGTTTTGTTGGAAACCTTTGAGATCAGAACCTGGGTTAGCCCAATCGTCCAACATTCCTCCATAGAGGTATTATTCTATAGGCATTGGCAACTTCATAATGGTTGATGATGGGTAGGGAACTTAGTTAACTGCACAAGTTATATTGCTTAATGGTTCATGTCCTCCCATTGCTTTACCTCAGTGTATTTTTTTTAATGTTCACCTTATGTATTTATTTACTTTTAGTCTAAGCTATTATTTGATGATATAGAGCAATTGGAGATGCCTTATGCACTCTAATTTGTTGTTCTTAATCATGATGTACTRGACAACATCATTGACAATTTTTAGACTTTTAGCTATTTGGAGACGTTAATCTCTTTCTACAAACAAACTTCAGGTAGGATTACTTTTCATCAAGTCACAAAAATATCATAAGCTTTTGGATTTTTTCTTTCTAAGATGTACAACCTTCAATTAAACAAGAAACAACTCAACAGATGTTGTAACATAAAAAATGACTCACTCTGGTATTCAATAGTTTGGATTTGGTTTCTGATTATTTAGGGTATGGTATCATGCTTGTAGCTATCCCAATCCGTTGACCCTCTTTCCCCATTTGTTTGCACAACCCAAGGAATGGGATCCCCTTCTCTACCACGTTAGTCCCTTGGGCTATCCCACTTCCCTCCAAGGCTCCAACACATACCAACAAGGAAATCTCACTGCAAATTTTCAGATGTAATTAATTTCACTCAATAGCATCAATTTACCACACATAGTCTTAATTCTTCATAGTTTCATGGCAACAACTTTCCATCATTTACTCACAGCCATACCATGACAACTTGGACTCAAAGACAAAACTCCCCGAAGAATGGATGACAACAACCACTTGCATAATCAAAATTCACGGATTATATTTTGCATGAATGTGAGAAGCCACGTGCCTTCATAAGAAGCCCACATATCTCTCTTTCCCACTAATTCCAAGGTCAAAGACTTATAGAGCAAAGGTTTAAGGACTTAGGCTCACAATAAAATAATATTATCTTTCTTTGGCCCCCCTTGAGCCCCCTTTCTTTTTCCTCTTGTGGAATCATAGCCCTCCATTCTTTTGTCCTTCTCTGTCTGTAGCCTTTGATGTATTTTTATTGTTATCATTCAATGTACAATATTTACATATCACATCATTCATCTCTTAATTCATTCATCATGTAACATATACATTGCTATTCTAGGGATCAAAATTGGGGGTGTTACATTCCCCTCCCTCTAGATTTTGCACCGTCCTCGGTGCACATCACCATATATATATAGATACATACAATAGTTTTTACATCAAAATTTTAGAATAGATGGAGGTATGCCTCTTGCTTTACATCCTCCAACTCGCTCCCATGTCTCTTATTCAGGGCTGCAGTAGGTTCATTGGACCTTTACCCACCGTATGACTTTGTTCTTGAGCATCGTGACCTTCCTGTCCTGTATATACATCGGCTGCACCTAGAAGTCTCCTTCATGCTCCTCCTTCAACCTCAATCATGTTTGACTAATGGTTTGCTTGTCGATTTTCCAAGGTTGCATATATTCTTGGGATGTTCTTGCCCACATATTCCACTGTAGTTGCCTCCTATATGTTGTGCACAATCCTCATTCTATCTCCCTTACGAGGACAATCTCTGTACAGATGGTATTCTTCACATCCCCAACATTTGATCAACTGCCTTGCCCTTTTCCCCATGAATTCTGCCATCTTAGATCCACTCTGCGCTGGTTGGCTTTGCGGATATGTATTAGTATTGTTCCTGAAGAAAGAAGGTTTAAATCCCTTCCTCCTCTGAGCCATTTTGTCCTTTTCCTTATCTTTCCAAGACTTTTGGAAAATTGCTCTGCCTTTGTTTTGATGATATAGGTATTCGAAGTTCTTGATGGTCTCTTAAAAAAGGCTATGGGGTACTTCTTAGAACCACAAATTTCCGTCATCTTCTTTCTTTGATACCACTTTGTGACATACCCAACCACCCTTGTAACACTGTTGAGGTGGTGGGGTACTCCAAATTCCTCCATTGAATTTAATTTTAGCTCTAATACCACTTTGGTATGTACCCAACCATCTAATTAGGCTGAAATCCACATTTTATACCTCTGGTAACATACCCAGTACCCTCAGTACAATATTGAGGCTATGAAGTACTTCTTAGAACCACAAATCCATCATCTTCTTGCTCCGATACCACTTTGTGACATACCCAACCACCCTTGTGATATTGTTGTGGTGGCGGGGTACTCTAAATTCCTCCCTCTAAATTTAGTTTTAGCTCTAATACCACTTTGGTATGTACCCATCCATTTAATTAGGATGAAATCCACATTTTATAGCTTTGATACCGTTGCTGCCTAATACACACCTCGGATAACATGGAAGAAATCTTCAATCCATTGGGTGTGTCCTTGGGGGCAAGTCTCGAGTCAAGGTGCTGTCACCTGATCCTCAACTCCTCCGTCTAGGCCAACTCCTAGCGAAGCCCAGGGGGGTAGTCCCTAAAGAAAATAATCTAAGGCTTGAACTAATTTAAGTACAAGAAATAAAGTCTACGAGTTTATTGCAAACAAGAACAATATAATAGTCTAATCTAGCAATGTAATGTCCCCATTTTTGGATGTTTCTATGTTACAGAGTGGGATGCCTGCTAGAGTAGCTAGATGGGGATGATAGTGAGTTCAAGAGATATTGAGGGGTTTTATTGGGCCTGACTTGCATTGTTCATCATATTTCATCATCAGGATCCATTCTACACAACTTGTCTTTGGTTTCGTTGCATTCCGACGATTTCCATAATTTTGAGTTCTTATGGAGCATATTTTAATTAAATTCACTAAGGAGGTCATTTTGGGCATAATACTTGGAGAAACCTCTTAGTGTAATAGCTCATCGAAATCAGGAGGAAGAGCACTACAGGATAAAATGATGAGAAGTGACTTTCAGTGGTCGGAGAAGCCATAAGGACAAATAAATCACTTTTTAGAGGGAAAAAGGTTAATTAATTAATAAAGTGATTTTATTAAGGAATATTAAAAATAAAGTAAAAGTCACTTGGAGAGAAAAGATGAACATAAGTATAAAAGACAGATAGGGGCTTCTATTCTCTCATTATGTTGATTGTCATTTTGATGTCTGGCTTCTTAGCTAGAGAACACATGACACTTGGGGGTTTTGAGGGTTTTGACTGAACAAACTAGAGATCAGTTCGGTGATGAAAGATTCCACCTTTCCTGATCCAAGCTTGGCCAAGGAGGTGAAAGATTCCTCCCTCACCATTCTAGCTTAGGTTCTATTCAGTTCAGAGGCAGTTTGAGGAAGCAGGGCGTAGTTGTAGTGGTTTCCAGTAGGTTGGGCGCATCACTTGTGGAAGAGAAATTCGATTTGGCTTGGGAAAGCTAAATCTACATTAGAGCTCCTTCTAGGATTAATTGCTACCACTCTAGCGCCTTTTTGCATCAGTTTTTGAGAGGATTCTTCAGCCTATCCATTCTATCTTCCAGTGGGGATGCATTTTTCTTGAGAAGGGCGCACTGCCCATAGGAGATCTTGTGTTTTGGAGGGGAAGATCTCTCCCAACAGCTAGGAGATTCATCACACGCGGTTTCTATCACCCGATCTACACTTTGACAGTTGGTTTCAGTGATTTGGTGGTCATCTTCAAGGAGGCCAAATTTGCTTGGGTTCCTACAGCCAAAAAGGGCGCACTTTGCTAGAGAGGACAACACATACAACAAGGGTTCTTGGATATCTTCTGTACTCAACTTGGAGGACTCTTGGGAGTTCATATCTTCATCATTCTATTGTATCTTGGAGGCATTATCAGCCACACATTATTCTGTTATATGTATTCCAGATCTGCTCTACTTTGTATGAGGTCAACTATATATCTAAATAAAACTCAGATTTGAGTTATTTGTGGCTATTTCTTGTGTTACCTGTATTGCATCTTATTGAGTATATGCCATTGCTATATCTATATCATTTACTTGCTGCAAACACAATAAAAACTATCATCTTAAACCCCAGCGCAACTCAAGAAGACTAAATCAGCAAAGTGTTTGACAAAATACCACAACTAGAAAACAATAAAACTTAACATGTTTCGAGCAAATCTGTTTGGGAACTTTACAGTGGTATCCGAGTGAATTTCCTTCGCTAGCTTGCGATAAACATTGATGATCTAGAGGAGAGGTGGATTTTGCAGAAGAGATCATATATTGCGATGAGGAATATCAAGCCCTTAGTGAAACATTAATGGCTCAAGTAACATTCCAACAATTTGTATCCATCAAAAATCCCAGGTGGAGCAAATAAGAGGTTGCATTATGGGCCAAGAAGATGGGAGAAGTCAATTATTGGAGCAACATAGCAAAGGAAAACAGAGCCAAAGCAGTCAAGGAGGTAGATACATCACCACATGCTAGCAGGGAACTTTGCTACAGTTGCAAAGAACCTTGGGAGCCGGATCACAGGTGCAGGGGTAAAGGGAGAGTGCATTACATTGAGGTGCACTATGATAGCGATGAGGATGAGGCCTTAGATGCCTCATTAGAGCAGTCCCAAGACTCTTGTGCATTTGATGCACAAAGTGATGACCAGGGTGCATGTGAGGGTGCAGATGTATTCGCACCTAGGCATGGTGAGATTCAAAGGTTGGATGACCTACCTTTGGGTGTTGACATGAGTACTAGGAAGTCATGTATGGGGGATGATGAGCTTTCTATGATGAGCGTGACACATTTTTCATCTTCTCAGACACCTATGCTAGCCACGACACATGAGGATATTAGTGGCATTCCTGATATGGCAGAGGATCCTTGTGTAGGGATTGAACACACGGGACATGTGGATTTGCAGATCGAGGATGAGAGGCATGACTTGGAGACAGATGATTATATACATACCTATCAGTATGGGGAGAGTGAGTCAACTCTTTTGGGGAGTCCATTGATAGATCGGGTTGTGGAGACCGACAACTTGTTGGGATACTTACTTCCAGGACTGGTCTACAGTGATGAGGATGCATTCCTTATTGGTCGGGATGACCATAGCACATATATGGACACATCTGTATGGGATCCAGGTGCATATGATATTAGCAAGGTGAGTGCACAAGAGGATACAACTGTACATACAGGATACAATGCGATTCAAATGGAGGTAACAGTTGGTGATGGTGTGCAGTGGCGTACAAGAGGACTCAGTAGCACAAAGGACAATGGGCAGTTCGATGCCTTATCTTTTGAGGAGTGTGTTGATGGGGATTCCATTATTGACATTAGCAGTGAGAGTCATGAGGTAGCACCTTTGCAGGATTGTGATAAGGAGTCACAACACTTGACATGACAATTGAGAGTCAATGAGGACATTATCATGGCAGCCACTAGACGAATTGATGATACACATGCATTGGTGGCAGGATATTTTCGGAGGGCCTCGATGGCACATGATAGTTCAGATGGGGGGCTTGCCATTGATGACTTCCATACACTTAGGGAGAGAGTGACTGTGATGAGGGCCGACTACCAGCAGTTATTGATTGATAGAGATTACCTATTGGAGGTTGGCGAGATGTATCACAGGGCACTGAGGGAGAAGGAGAGTGAGGTGGACCGACTCACTCATGAGTTGGTGAGCACACATGGATTCTTGGAAGGTGCACAAACAACCCTTTAGGAATCAGGGTCCATATTAGAGGAGCTCCTTGAGGAAACTGGTCGGGGATCCACTACATTTGACTCTCTGCTTCAGATGTTTATTTCAACTACTTCGCCAGAGGATGTTGCTGGTTTGGTAGAGGAGCGCCAGATGATGGAGGTGCACGAGGGATACCCAGGATCACTGATGGTTATGGAGAGATATGACCAGGTGACGCTGGAGGATGTCCAGGCGTCACAGGGACCACCATTCATGGGTAGTTCTGAGATAGTTGGTCATACATATATGCATGGGGATTCTAGAGCCAGGGGTAGTTTTGAGGACACATCCATTTGGGTTCCAGGATTGGATGACATCCATGTAGAGGTTGACCCAACAATACACCTTGGATACATGATGATGCATGAGGATATAGGATCTTGCATGACTATACAAGGGCATACGATGATGAGAGGTAGTTCACAGGGACATGCAAAGGTGTATAGTGGGATTCAAGGGGACGCATTGGATTGCAGGGAGGAGACATACTTGGTGGACCATGGAGATCACATTCTTAGTAGCAACGATCATATGAGTGATGAGTTACCTACCGTTGTACATGAGGACATGAAATTAGTGTGGAATCAAGGCGACTATTCACCTTGGATGTCCATGGATGAGCTTTTGGTCAATTCCTTGGGATTGACCAAAGCATCTGATACTTCCCAGTCCTACATATAGTTGCAGTTATTTCTGTTAGCCTTCCCTGATACTTTCATCATCAACAACAACATAGGGGGAGATAAACAGTGGGAGGGGGCATGGAGAGTTGGTAGGCAGAGATGACCTGATGGGAGTGACTTTATTACATACAACAGGATAGGGGAGGATCACTAGAGACAGACAGATGAGGCCTTGGGTGTGATGGAGAGTATCTTTGGCCGTGGGACAGAGGATATCTCAGAGGTTGATTCAGATTCTCATTGGGATGAGGATGGTTTTGCRGTGCTTGTGATAAATTTTATGGTTAATTTTTACTTTCCTTTAGGTGAGAATTGTAAGCTTGAGCAAAAGAAACCAAAATGAGCAATCGCACAAAGACACCGTTCCCCCTAGGGGGGATGAAGAGTGGGGACTATGTAGCCCACTTATTTTATTAAAGAGATTACAATGATCTTTTTGGGATGCTTGTGGTCACTTATAGGAACGAGACCACTAAGCTTATAAGTTTTCCAAAGTCTTTATTGAAGAGTGGGGTGCTCCCGGGTGTCTCGGAATGTCCAAATCCGCCCAAAATGGAAAGAGTCTCCCCTTGTTTGTTCACCAACCTGCAAAAAACAGCAAGGTACTTGTGCCAAAATGCTGCAAAACAACTATTAGAAGGTGCCTATAAAGAGAGGCTAGAGTTGCACAAAAGATCTATGAAAAAAAACTAAGTGAAAGACCAATAAAACTATTATTTTACAATGCTAAAAGAAGCTAAATTATTAACTCTTTTAGTGACTTTTGTTTGCTGTTTGGACAACAAACAAATGAGCACTTAAATTGGTAGATATTGAAATGAAAATGCCCTTAAAAGAAACTACTTATTAGCTTTAAACGATCTAGATAAAGTACTTGCTAAAAAGTTGATTCTTTCTTTAGATCTAGCTTTTAGATAATGAATTGAAGCTTGAATCTAGATCTAAATATCATGCATGCATAAGTAAAGAAACTGAATCTAACCTTTCAATTTAAACTTAGATCTGTTAATGTTTTTTCCATTATTATAGTTCTTTGCATTTCAATAGATAAGAGCAACATAAGAACAAGATCACTGAGAAATACACATTCACAAGAGACACAACATTTATCCAGGGAAACCCTCTAGGGGAAGAAAACCCAGCAAAAACTTCCTTATCATAAATTGCCAATACAATGTCAAGAGATAACTCAAACCAATACAGATAGTCCTCTCCAAAAGATGCGCCACTCTTCTCCCTCTCTCCTTTGCCGGTAACAGATCAGAACTTGTCTCTCAAACTGAGCAAGTGAGTTGTATCCAAATGAGGCGCTAGCCTCCTTTATTTATACAAGTTCTGGCACGTGTGAAGGGTCTTCACTGGCAGGGCCGACCTCTCACTCTGGGTGGGTAAACCCACCATTAATTTAATTCTGGGTCTCAATAATAACTGCTGGGGCTGACTTCTTATTCTGCCTATTTCAATTGTCTGTTGACCAATCCGCAAAAAGGGGATTTGGTCCTAATACAATTACCGACATGATTAATCCACAATGGGGATTAATCCTATGAATAAAATAACAATAATAATAATAAGAATACTCTTTGCAGTTACATTATTTCAACAAGATCTAACTAATGCATGCAAATAAAAAGTAACCAAAGAAAATGAGATTTTGTGAAAGAGAGGAAGTGTAAGCTTGAGCTTGGAACTTCTTGGGCGATGGGGTCTCCTTGGTGAAAAGAGGAGGGATTTGTCTTCAAGATTTTGGAGAGAAGGTAGAAGCAAGCTAGCTCATCCAATCCTCCAAAGTGAGATTCCAAAAGCTTCATAACACTTGCAAGAAACTTGTTAGATCTTGGTGTTACCTACAAAAGAGACTCAATGGAACATTAGTTAAGCAAAACAAAAATGCACATTTAAATCTCTAAAATAGATAATCAATATGATTAAGAATTCAAACAAGATTAATAATGCTATCCTTAATGAGTAATAATACTCCTACAAAGGCCAACCACAACAAATTTGCATAAACAAATGAAATAAAACAATGTCACCTCATAAGCATTAGCACATGACAACTATCCGCACACAATCCAAGCCACCATATGACCTCCAAAGTCTTCTTTATTCCAATAGCAATGAAAATATTACATCAATAGTACATCAAGCCAAGACTAAACTCCCATTAACCAAAGAATGGAGGGGGAGCGTTGCTTAAATAGCAATTTGGGTGACAATCCCAAAGCTAAATCGTATGACAAGTGGAGAGGGCGCACTTTCTTGATGAGGGCAAGTGGCAAGAGGAGTGTGAAACGAGTTTGACACATCTCCAAGTGGGGAGTGACTCGCCTCACATGAGAGAGGTGTATGAATGGAGAACTTGCCATGTGTGAAGAGGTAGGAGGAGAGGGCAAGTCATCCCTCTTGGGATTGACACCCTCCTCTAAAATGTGCCATCTACGCAAGGGAAGGGCGAGTCCAACTTTGGGATCTTCTCCATTTGACACCTCAACACTTAACTCGCCTTGCTCTATAGTTAACTCGCCGCCTCTCTCTTGGACTCAAGACATAAGAGAAACATGTCCCCGACATGTTTCCTCAATTAAAGGCTTGCTGATTTTTTATTTATTTTTTGCCTTTTTATTGACTTTTTTGAGAGAAAGTGGTTTTAAGTGATTAAATAATCACTATTTATCCTCAAAAAGGTGTCACTAGAATAAAGTGGGTATTCTGGATGTGAAAACGAATACTCCCAAGGCATATAATTCATCTTAGTACCGATTTCCTAACTTTTAACTTATTTACAATTAAAAAATCCTGTTTTGCGGAATTTTTTTTATTGACTGAAAACATTAAAAAATCTTAGGGGGGACTTAGCACAATTTCCATATGACTCAATTTTGATGGCTAGCATGGTAATATACACTAGACACTAGACACTAGACTTAGATTTTCCAAGCTAAGGCCTAGCCATCATAACATAGTCCAGCTTTGGAGGATATGAGTGAAGGGTGAAAACACTCTTAAGACTTGCGAGAGGGAGTTAAAATTAGTGTCGTTTATTCCTCTTGGGCATGTGGAGTCAAACTATGAACTTCCTTGGAGGTCAAAGGTGAAGGACAAGCTTTGGATAAATCTTAAAGTAGTCCACTACAAACCTTAGGAATTTAACCTAGAGAATGACAACTAGGGTAGTCCACTATAAACCCTAGAAATCGTTCTATGCCTTTTGACAAGCTTTTATCAAGATGGACTTTGGATAAACCCTAGGGTAGTCCACTACAAACCTTAGAAGGCTATCCTATAGGAAAACAACTAGGGTAGTCCACTACAAACCCTAGAAGGCTATCCTATAGGAAAACAACTAGGGTAGTCCACTACAAACCCTGGAGAATTTCCCTATGTCCTTTAACAAGCTCTAGATAAATGATTTCAAGGGAAGGTAGTCCACTACAAACCTTCCTAGGTTTACAAGATAAAGTCTATTCAAGAAAGATACAAAGGAAACATGTACTATCACCACTTTGATAAACACATCAACACTTATACATTCATAAATAAATCCACAAAGACTTAGGAAGAACACTTACTAGGTAAATCAATGTTCATCCATGTAACCCTAACCATGAAATTATCCATCAAAACTTGAAAAAGCATCCATAGATCATCCCTCCGAGGATTCGCATGAGTTAGTCATCCATAGTAAAAGAGAAAAGATAGAAGAGACAAGTAGTAGTCATCTCCGCAAGTTGCAACGATCTCAAATGAGGGAGCACTTCCTTTATTTATATGAGGAAACCAAGTGCTTCACCTCATTTAGCTAATATCCTCCTAAAAGTCCCTAAAACATAGTAATATCCATGATACAAGGTGGATAGGTCAAGGTTGACCCCTAAAAATGCCTAAGACAATGATACAATGCTAAAACATGAAAACTCCCTCAAAAATGTCACACTTGTGAGTGTGAAAGGCTCAAGAAGGGTGATGTCATCTCCAAATGGGGTACAAAGGCTCCAAAAGTCACGTCTCTCCCCAAAAGGTGCGAAGTATCATCAAAAGTCATGCCTCCTCATCAAGAAGGTCACATCTCCTCATCAACAAGGTGCCAATTCATCATCCAAGTGCTAGTTCAGCTCAAGCAAGTGTCACATTATCCTCAAGTGTGACGTCCCATCACATGTGCAACATCTTAGCTCCCAATCATGATGTCATCAAGGAAAAGGGCTCCATGACCTCTCCAAAGAGGTCTACTATCATCATCAAAGGCCACGTTATCAAGCTCAACCTCAACATCCTCAAAGGGGTGCAACGTCCATGGTGGGGGCTCCCTTCTCTTTAAGTGACACGTTAGGCTCATGGTGCAACGTCCTAGCTCCCAGGTGCAACGTCCAAGGTGTGCCAGAGGGTGTCAAGAGGCATGCCAAGTCATCACAAGGTCCAACTCTCATCATCAAGGTTCCAACGTCCTCCATGAAGTGCAGGGAGAGCATCACCAACATCCTCCAAAGGACCATGTCAAAGGGTGCATCATCATCAAGCATGGGCTCAATGAATCAAGTGAGACCAACCATCATGGATACAAGAGTCATTAGAATCATAAAAAGCGAGTTACATCTTATTGCAAAAGTCACATAAGTAGTTCACATTAGGTATCTTCTGCAAACTTCACACTAGATTATGACTTTATGCAATTTGCCAAATTTAAATATGGGAGGATTGTTACCCCCCATGCTTAGGGGTAACTAGAGGAGATCATGTCTTGTGGCCTTCAATGGAAAACACGATCCCGACCATGATGATGATCAACATGTCCACATATGGCAGCCCAACAACCCCCCTCATTCACCTTTACAGCTATAGGTCAACCAAGGCTCATCACATCCAAGCAACCCATAGTATGGGAGATGGTAAGCCATCGTCACCATGAGGTAAGCCATCGTCACCATGAGGTATGTTAGTCCTTCTTTCATGCAAAGTGTTGTGCTTATTTGTCGGGCATGTGGATGAGGATCTTTGGTTGAAGTTGGATAATGGATCATTG
>JASDQU010309647.1:36391-52631 GCA_032191745.1 Picea mariana
TGCTTTCTTCAAACTGTTGTCATATCCAAGTCATGTCTTATCGATAAGTGATCTCTATTCGCTAAGAATTTCATCTAACTTTTCAATACATATTTCAAATTTCTTGTAGTAATTCAAGTTTTCCATTGTCAACATCAACTCTTTTCTCGTGTGATCTAATTTTGCTTTTCATTTCTCATAATCTCCAGTCTTCTTGGCTTTATCTAACTACTCCATCAAGCTATCAATTTTCTTTTCAAGCTCATGATTTTGTTCTTCACAATTTTTCAATTCATTTTTTAACTCTCTATTTTTGTTTTTGAGCTTTACAATTTCTTCTTCAACATGCTTCAATTTTTCAATATTTTCTTCATCTTCCTGTTCACTTTCTATGATGTCTTTGCTTCCCTAGGAATATTCTATGTTTGTTTCTTTTGTCTCTGCATCAGACTCTTCTTCATAATTGATTTCATATTTTTTAGAATTTTTGTGGTCATGATTATGAGTTTCTTTAGTTATGAAGAGAACTTCCCTTACTTCCCTTTCTTCTCCATCGCTTTCATTTGAAGAACTGTAGTCCTCCTTGGATTAAAGAATCTTTTTTCACATGGAAGATTTTATTTTCATCAAAAGGACATTTCTTAGCATAGTTTCCTATTCTACCATAATTGAAGCATTTAAAAGGTAACTTACCTTTGTATTTTTCGGTTCCCCTCTTGAGCCTCTTTACGAAATATGTTTCTTATTCATCTGATTCTTCACCTGCTCTTTCTTCTTCACTGTGTTATTTGTTCCTTGTTTTCTTTGTGGCGTTAAAATATGCTTCTCTATTTGGCTGTCCATTTTCTCTATCTCTTCTCATTTCATATGCTGTGAGGGTCCCACGTAGTTCATCCATTGTCATTTTGGTCAAATCCCTAGTTTCTTCAATGGCTGAGACGTTGGCATCATAGCTCAAAGGAAGTGATCTCAACACTTTCTATACAACCAAGGATTATTTGACTTCTTCTCCTAATCCTCAGATGGAATTGTCAACTTCATCTACTCTGAGTAAATAGGTTGCAATATCTTCTTTTTTCATTCATTTTCATATTCTCAAAATGTGCTTTATGTCATTGAAGCTTGACCTGCTTGACTTTCAGTTCACCTTGATGAATATTTTGAAATTTATCCCAAACCTATTTAGCTGTGCTGCAACCCATCACCTTGCTAGAAACAGTTGGTGTCAATCCACTTATGATAACATGCCTCACCTTTGAATTAAAATTCATTAATTTCTTCTCATCTCAATCAATTGGAGTAATTTTCAAAACTTTATAGCCATTGACATCTGAGAACCAAATATCCACTCCTAAAGCTGTCAAGTAATTTTTCATTTTGTTGCTCCAATATGCATAATTGTTTCCATCAAATGGTGGAATCCCATATGGAATGTGGCCTTCCATTTTTTCTCACGATCTTCCTTCTAATGATTAGACTATTCTAAATGTAACCTTCTCATATACCAATTGTTGATGCTGAGAGGGGGAGTGAATCAATATCAATTATAATTTAGCACATTTTAAACCTTTAACTTTTCAATCAAATAAATGCATCTTGATATACAGTAAAGAGCAGAAGAACAAATACGCAATGCACAATAGATTTACGTGGAAAACCAAATGGAAGAAAACCACACAATGATTTTCTTATATAATAACAAGATTACATGAATATGAAGCTACAACTTCCAATATTCTCTATCTCCAATTGGAAGGAGGCACCAACCCCCCGATTTACATGCACCAACCTGAAGGAAGCTAAAACTCTCTAGATTCTCCAGTTCCAACTGGAAGGAGGCTCCAACCCCCTTTCCTTATCCCTTCCTTCCACCCTCAAATATGTATATAAAATAATCAACATGTCATTGTCTCTGTCACTATCATTGATACATCATCATCATCAAACTAGGTCCACATAGAGATCCTAGGTCCACATGGGTCCACATATAAAACCCAACAACCACATAAAAACCTATGCCAATCATGTGCCAAAATATCCAAAATATGAGCCTCACAAACTGGGTCCACATAAAGATCCTAGTTCCACATGGGTSCACATATAAACCTCAAAAAMCACAYAAAAACTTGTKCCAAGATCTCCAAGAACACACCTCAAATCATGTGCCAAAATCTCCAAAACATGAGCCTCAAATCATGTGCAAAAATCTCCAAAATATGAKCCTCAGAAGCTAGTTCCACATAGAGATCATAGGTCCACATGGGTCCACATATAAACCCCAACAACCTCACGATAACATCACAACTTCATAGTAGAAATCATGTGCAAAAATMTYCAAAATATGAGCCTCACAAGCTAGKTMCACATAGAGATCATAGGTCCACATGGGTCCACATATAAACCCCAAMAACCTCAYGACAAYATCACAACTTCRTASKAGAAYATACAKAAACATCACAACCTTACGACAACATMACAACCTTATATCATATCTTGAGAATAAGAAAGACCTTAAGAGAATCCCTTAGAATTCTCTTGCACACTAGAAGACACCCCAAACACCTTGTGTGCACCTCAAACTTTATTTTTTGCTTGGTTTCACCAAAAATGTGAAAATCTATCCTATATTTATAAAAATTCTATCCCCAAAAATTAGTTGATCCGAACTTAATTTTCTGGCTAGGTTGTTGGACAGAAAAATTCATATCTCCTCATTCCTAGGGAGTTAGAGGGACTTCCATATACCATTGGAAGGTCTCAGGATAAGATTTACAACCATGTAAATTGTGATTTCATTTGAGATATTTATGTCAGGTAAAAATTCCCTCAAATATAGGGTATCCAAATCGACCAAAAATAATACTTTCAACAATCTCCATGTTGCAATCTTGATCTTGGACATCTGTAGGATTTTTCTCTTGACTATAGGGGCTTCTGCAACATCTTCCTGTGAGGGCCATAATTAAAGCTACACCATAAGGGGACCACTTTGGAGACTTCTTCAAGTAAACCCATAGGATTCTTCATGCTGATCACCAATGACCGACTTTGACATCAATGACAACACCATTCAACAATTTCAACAAATGGAAATTCTGCAATGGTGGAAAATATGGCCTAGAGGAGAAGAATTCATAGAGAGAAAATTGTATGGAGGTGTCTGTACAAATTTTATGTACTTGTACATGGATTGCAGTGGGAGGAATCATGTATATATGCAGGTTGCAAAGAGTACAATAGCGTATGCATGCAAGTTGTAGTAAGGTGAATCACGTATACACGAGTTGCAGTGGGAACAATTGCATAAGCACGCAAGTTGTAGTAAGGTGAATTGCATACAAGGTTTTCTAGGCATGTGCATGTTCGTACAGGCTGACATGTGACATCAACAGGTCATACATGTGGTCTGCAACAGATTTGTGGGCATAGGATATTTCCATGGATATTGTTGAGGTTTAGTTTTCTGATTTGTATGGTTATTGGAGGACAAGGTTGTCCTCAGATTTGGTAATATTGTATTGGTTAGGATGGCTATTTTTACCCTCGAGATTTCTGAATTTGACAAAGTCACATAACATAATTTTTTTGTCTCTTGTGTGTTGATGATTCATCTTCGATCTTGTTGTTTCCACTGCATATATTTTTAGTAAATAATTTTCAGTGTAAAATTGTTCAATGATAACAACTAGGGTTTTACTGTTAGTTCACTAGGAAGCAATTTTTCAGATCTAAAAATTAGTCACATAGAGTTGCATGTGAAAATTAACTGTCACAAAGACATAAATACAAAATAAAGAACAATGTCATATGATGCTAAATGAACCATGTCTGAATTTCAAGTTCTTAGGAGCTTGCTAAAAAAGAACCAAAGTTGCTGACCAACAACACCAAGACTTTTCATAAAGTTGCAGATGGAAAAAATAAAAGGAAAAATAAGATTTGATTTGAACATCAAGAGATACCAATGCCACATAAGTCAATACAAATACTACAGAAGTCGAGAAACAATGCTACAAAAATAGTCCCATTGTTATAGAAGTACTCCCATTGCTACATAAGCAATCCCATTCATCAACAATCCCATTGCTGCAGAAGAAGCCTTCAAGAAGACCTGATATTTTCTACTACTACAGAACTATGGTATGCCAATGCATTTTCTTCTTCTTATCTCAAAGATAATTATAATAAAAGTGCATGTTGAAGTTAATGAGTTTCATTTACTTATGTGGTTCACATTGAAGACAAATAATTTTTCTCAGAATATCATGTAACCACTACTACCAAATCAGAACTTCAGCCCAATTATTTCCTCCACAAAGGCCTCCATAACTTCCTAATCCACCCAATTCTAACCACCTAATAAAGTAACTCAACCCACTTACAATGTTGAACTACATTGATAATTTCAATAGTTGTTGAATAAATATTTCCAAGAGATTTCTACTATCAATCCACCATAAGTCTTATTGTTATCTACTTTCTACTGATATTGTCCAACCCACTTCCTTCATGTTCAACTTCTAACAGTGCACTACAAGTTATATTGTGTGTTTTTATTTTTAGCAGCATCCACCATTGCTACAAAAGTAACAAAAATAACAAATTCCAAGGAAGATACCGGTGTTGCTACATAAGAACCAATACCAATAATCCTTGTGGTTTCCACACAAGAACTAGTTATAGGCCATTTTGTTGCTAAAGAAGTTGGTACAACTAGCAAGGGAGAAGAAATATGTGCTACCACACAAGAGCCAATACCTACAAGTCTCGAGGTTGATACACAAGAATCAACCTCAAAAGGATCTACTACTGCTACATAAGAACCAGTAGTAGAGAAAGAAACATAAACAATCTCCCCTTAAGGCTTCAATGAAACTATGTGGAAATATTGTTGATAGTCCCTTACACAAAATTTTCAAGGGAATTCACTATAGAAATTCTTACCATGGGAGCTTGTGAAGAATTCACTATAGAACCAGTAAAGACCATAAAGCATAAGAGACCCAGTCTTTACCGAATCTGTTGCAGATCCATGTTACATGTATTTGTTGTGGATCCATCCTACATATTTTGTTGTGGATCCCATGTTACAATATTGTGCACCGTGGATTCCAGTGTTTCAAATCTCTTTTGTTTGGTATGATGTGGAAGGATATTATTGGACTTCAAGCTGTCATATACTTGTTGCAAATGTCATGGAATTCTTAGGTAGGTACATGTATGCTTCTTCTTTCTAATTGTTTGTCAGATTCATTGAATATTATAGGTTTGTATTTGGAAAATCACTTCAGATTTTTCTAGTTTTTACTTCCCTCCTACTTCCTTACCATTTTTCATTTTACCAAGGATGGAAAAAATCTTCGGTTGTGGCGGGGGTGGAACATTGACCATCGGTTTACCTATCATGACCATACCATCACCACCCTTGTTCAATCCACAAACTTCTCTACTTCATTTGGACTATGACATCATGTTACTCTATTTCTACAGTCCAAATCCATTCCAACACACCCCCTTGAATATTGAAGAAAGAGAAGGACTATATCTACCAATGTTGCAGAAGATGTTAAGGAAACTAGGCCAAGAAAATATACTGATGCTGCTACACAAGAACCAATATCAAAAAAGATTGATGTCGCTACACAAGAACCAACAACAAAGGAAAAACTAGCAATTGGCACAAAAGGACAAACCAAGGAGATTTTTGAAGAAGAGGAATATGCTACTCCAAAAGAACCTGCAAAGGAAGTTGTTGTAGAAGCAATTCCTACATAAAGCATGCTATTTCCAAATTATTAGACGACAAAAAATAAATCACAAGGAATTAATGTATGAATATAATTATGAGTTTCCATCAATTGTTCATAAATATTTGAAGGTATGAGACTTATATGCATATATTGGTTCAAATATTTAACTTGTTGTGAGTTACAAAGCACTTCATGGTCATGATATAAAATTGAGTATTCACAGAACATTCCATAACTAGGATTTTCATTGGCGGCTCCAACAACACAGGTTACAAATGCCTAGCTAATAATTTATTCATATCACAAAATCCGTGAATTGGGTATTCAAGATTTTTGGTAGAAGGAAGCATTAAATTGGGATAAACACACCCACAAAAAATACCAAATACCTATATCATAATTTAAGATAAATCAACTATTTATTAGACTTGTAGAAGTTGTTGCATATTGCTAGTAATGTTTGCTATGGGTCACCGATAACCTTTTTTATGGATCACCAATAACGTTTGTTGTGGATCTATCAAGTTGCTACATATTTGTTGTAAGTTGTAATGGACACAAAAAGGAAAACACGACCTCTAAAATGCTGAGGTATCACCAGATGGATAAATTACTTTTCCTATAATTATTTTTTCATTCTATCATGGCTAACGCAATGATGATATGTGTCTCAAGAAAAATGGATCAACCATTAGTTTAAGTGATCTAAAAGATGTTGTTAGGTAAAAAATTGATATATTTTATTAGCATAATGTTCTATTGACAATAGACTTGCTTAATATACATTGAAAAAAATTAGAAGCATCATTTAGTATGGTTCTCACAGTTTGGTTCATCCAACTTTGAAGGATAGATATTGGGGTATAGGGTTGTATGAGGACATGCAACATCTTCAGTTGGGGGGAAATGATGAGTCACAATTTTACCATCTTTTTCCATCCTCTTTCCCTTATTTATAAACCCTTTTCCTTTGTGGCATATAACCATGTATTAATCTTTTTTAATGTACAAATGTTGGATTAGGCTCAAGGTGTTTTTCCATTGCATTCTCTATTTTTTCATTTGATTTTACGATTAAAGATTAGGAAAAGTGTGTACTTGTATTTATCTTTGAATAAAGGATTAGTTTACAACTTGTTGTAGATGCATTTGCTACATAATTGTTTACTACATATATTGTGCTATAGATCCATACACTACAATTGCTACATATCTTATGCTACAGGTCCACAAGCGATAGGTTGAACATGGTTCTAGTGAATGGGTGCATAGTGTTTTCTATAGGTCCACGATATGTAGATCCATGTGTTGCATATTTATCATTCCATAGATATGGGAATCAACCACCACCAACCACGTAGCCACTTGGGGAAGATAATAGAAGAATAAATTCATGGTTTTAATTGTTGGAGGGAATATTTCTATAGACCCACTTATACAAATCCACTTTTCTACATCTTTATGTGTTCCAGATTAATTTGGGCAGCTACCATTTATTTGTTGAGCATGTTATGAATTCATGGAAGTAAAGTATTGCTACATGTTACTATGATGGGGTAATTATAGCTAGATACATCAAAGCACTTTCCCATTGACTGAAAATTGTCTCATATCTTCCTTCATGGAAGGAAAGTGTTGCTACGTCTTGCTAGGATGGAGTAATTATAGCTAGATACATCTCAACACTTTCCCATTGACTGGAAATTGTCTCAAATCTTCCTCCATGTGTGGTTTTAATTGTTAGAGATAAAAGGGAGCAGATTGATTGTGGCCATGTGTGCAAATCCATTATCTTACGAGATTTAAAGATCTCCATTGAATATGCCATGGATTTAGGAAGCCAACACCATTAAAAACTACCTGGGACATATTTTGGGCAAGATGTTATAGCTCACAAAAATTATTACAAATTTGATTGTTAATGGAAGCTAAGTTCGATGAGAGTTAGCAAGAATCATGAAAACCATTTTCTATGTGTAGTTGTGAACTCTATAAAGTTGGAAATCAGTTGTAACCAATGGGGATTTATTAATTCTCAAGTGGATTCATACTTAAATATTTGTTATTTCTATTTCAAGCAATATCATGTATAAAATAGAGTGCCCTCTATGTTCTTGAGGAGGACACTTAGAGAAAAAAGTTTGATTTATCATGGCATAGTGTAAAATTTGTGGAGATCTGATTTTCCAATATAGATTACAGTTTTCTAATTTTTTGTGCATATGTTTTGATGTGATTTGATGTTGTTGTAGATTAGCAAAAATATGTTCTACAAAGTAAGGGTCCACTTCGGAAAAAAAGAGCGATGCTTAATGTATCTTGTCCTTTTATTTATATTTATTTGAATTTCACAAGTATGTTTCAATTCAAGTATTTTTAATTCTACAAGCGTGATTTATTTTCTGTCAAAAGTGTGGTGTGTTTTCTTTTTTGCAATAGTATTTTCAATTTATAGATTAGTTTTTACCAGAGTTTCCCAACAACGGGAGCGATGATCTATGGAAAAGGAAGTGGGTAAATCATGCAAGGAGATTTCTTGGTGACAATAGGGTTTCCATTAGCATTATTGATGTTCAAGTACATGATCATTTCCAAGAGTGACTAAGCTAGATTTGGATTTATGTATGTATTGGTGTAGTTTCCTTTTCATAGAAGTATATTAGAAAACTAGTGAAAGTAAAGAACTTGGTGCCTGCATATATAGTACACGACATCTTGTAAGTGATTGGACCCTGAGTTGACAATTTAATGCAAAATACATATATTGTTACTCTTACTTCCAATTTTAGGGTAATAAAATAACTCGTCAACTTGAAAACATTGGCCATGTACAATCCATATGTACATGTGGTTGACTACGTGGTTCTTGTTGATCCAATGGAGGTTTCCAATAAGGATGCATTTGATTGATCCAATTGTTTTGGTTATAAATATTATGTTATTGGTGGAAATAGTTCTATAGAGGATATACAAGAATTGAAGCAAGGATATCCCAATAACCCTCTTTCTGAAATAGTTAAATGTATCATTATAATTTATGCTAGTTTAATAGATACCGAAGCAATGTCATTGAAATGGGATCATAACATAGATAGTGACTGCACGATGTCCATGCCATCCATTCAAAGGGTGAGATTTATCCATAATAAATTTCAAGAAATATGTAATGGGGATAAATCAATTAAGGTTGATGCAAGTTTTCAGAAGTGATGTTGTATGGAAATAGGCTTTCTAATCGATGATGTAAGTGTGAAACAAAAAATTCACAAAGGAAGTAATGCATTTAGAATTACTGACAATTTTTTTCAATTGGAATTTAAAACCAAACAAACATGGGATTTGATTGATGAGATATTTACATTGTGGGAGAATATTAGTATAAAGAATTAGAAGGTAAAAAAGTGTAAAACCTTAGGATGTAGCACTGATAAGATAGGTCCTGAAATCAAAAGTTTTCTATAAGAAGAGATATTAGAGATCAATGGAAGGAGTGAATATATATATATATTATAAGTGAGTATAGGTTCCTATATTACTAAAAGAGATTATGATACAAAAAGTGGGACTTCCTGATCTGCCGAAAGGGAAACCAGACCAGGGGTTACAGAGTTGCGTTTTATGAGATAACAAAGGGTATGACTGGACCACCACCTTGGTAAACCGACCTAGTCCTACCATATCCAGTTTTGAAAAACTAAACAAAGTCATATATGTAAAAGACACACAAAAAAAGAACACACATAAATTAAGGCTGACCCTTTGTTGAGCAACATGACTTGACCATTGGCTGAATAGGCGCTAGTCTAGGATGATAAGGTGTTTCTTTCCTGCATCCTCCCTGTTCTTGTTCTCTTCCTTCTGGACCACCATCCGAGTCTTTCTGATACAGGTTGGTTCTCCATTTTCATCTGTTGGCATGATGTCCATGTGATGGACATATCGCAAGTATAGGTGGAATTGGGATGCCACTCACTCCATCTTCTCCTTTTGGTCCTTCTGATCCTCAACTAGCCACTTTGTACTGGCTTCCAGGTTGTTGAGGCAACTCAAGATCTCTTTTAGCAGTTTTTTGTGGTCCTTGTTTTCCTTCCGGCTGGCATATTTCCTTTTAGAGCTCACCTTGCCTATTAACATCTGTGTTCGCTACACCATCTCCATCGTTTTGTGGTAGAGGGTTTCTCTGGTTTGTGTGGCCCGTGGGTTTGTAATCCAGTATGCTTCCTGAATCGGTTCCTCCCAAGCTTTACCCTTGCATTTAGCATTGATTTATTTCTCCCATCTGGTGATGGTTTATTTTCCTTTTGGTTCAACAAGCATATGAAAGGTACTCTTAGCATCTCTGGCCACTTACTCCATCCTTGTAATCCTCTGAGGGCTTGTCGGATGTTATTTCCCCTGGGGGATTCTCTTGTTGTGCGTTCTCTTCATACGAACCATCCCGGCTGGTTCATGGTAGTTTTTTCCTTGGTTTCTCCTCCTGTTCTTGTTTACACAGCCCTTGTTTTTGTGGTAGCTCCTGCAGTTGTGCTTTTCCTTTCTGTATCTATTCTTGGTGCCTCTTCTCTTATGGGATTTCCCCAACTATGGGATCGTCCTAGCAATCATGGTCTGCCTGTATAGGTGAACCTTCCCATCCTTTTTCTCTGTCTCGGTATGTGTGATTATGATGGCCTGACCGTAAACCCCACGTCGACCCTTACCCCTTCTCATTGTACAACCAACTGTACTACTCCCCATACTTGTGATTGGGTAAGGTGTATCCATACTGGTCCATGGTGTCACCTCTTGCCCGTGATCATTTGCAGCCTGTTGAATGTCGTCTATACTTTCCCACGATCTACCTTTTCACTTCTTCCTATTGACAAGAACTTGGTGTCGTACCCCCGTCTGTTGTGTGTTCTGAGTTTACATTGTAACTTGTGGTCGAGTGTTGGGCAGTCAAATTCTGCCTGATCCTTCGTGTCCGCCAGTTGGCCTTGCGCCTCCCTCCTCGATGTGGCCCTCCATACTTTGGTTGCCGTCATGGTCCTTTGTCGCTAGTTGGATGAAGTCTGTTATGAACTTCCCAATCAGGATGTTACTCTAGGTAGTGTCTAGATCTGGTCCTTCCTTATTAACCCCCTCATTAGCGATTCTTTCCGCCAGTCCATTCGTTGACCTGTGTACCTAGCGCAACTCCACTGTATTCATCGTTTTTAGATGCTCCTAGATTTTTTGCAAGGAGTGTGCCAAGCGCCAGTGCCTCTGAATCTTGCCCAATCTAGTGCCATTTTGGACTCTCTTCATTGTGTTTATAACCAGTTTGGAGTCACCTTCCACGATGGTATTTGTCATCCTTTCACGGCTTAGAATCTCGAGGTCGATCTCTAGGGCTCCAAATTCTGCTGCGTTGTTGGTTGAATTTCCCATACTCCCAGCATATAGCCAGAGTATGTTACCATCACTATCCCCAATTACCCCTCCCATTCATGTCATACCTAGGTTTCCTTTTGTCGGCCCGTCGAAATTCAACTTGAGGGACCCTGCTAGAGGGGGATTCTAGTTGTGCTCACCTAATTGGAGTTGTGGTAGTCGTCTTACTTGAGTGCGGTTGTGCCCATCTTTTAAGTGGAAAGCTTCTAGGACTCAGGAGTCCTAGCCTTCGAGTTGCGCTCTTACTGTCTGGCAGTTGCGGCTCTGCACCGTTTCTCTTATCCAAGAGATTATTGTTTCCTTGAGTTTCCCTTCAGGCTGACTTTCATTCCTGAAGATGCATCGATTTCTTTCTTTCCATATTTCCCATATGATCATCCCCAGAATGAGAGTCCAAAAGAGGTTCATCTCTTCATTTTCACTATAATTCTCATTCCAGGTATTAATAGTTGCGCAAATGTTACCTCGGATCCTATTGGACTGTCGAAAGATACTAGCCGCCCAGTCCCAGATTTTTGTTGTGTAGTTACATTCATCTAGGAGATGATTCATTGTTTCTTCCTTAGCCTGACAGATGTGGCATCGTGACGGGCCAATGAATCCCATTTTCCTAAGGTTTTCCCAAATTAAAATTCGGTTGTGAAGTACTAACCATTTGAAATTTTTTTATGTTTGGCCATTGGTGGTTATTCCAAAGCTTATCCCATTGTTGCGCTGGATCTTCTTGGTCTTGGTCCGCGATGTAATGTCGGGCTTCTTTCAAGTTGAATTCCCCACCATTTTTTTGCCCCCATCTTAGTTGGCCCTCTTGTTCCGAGACTGCAAGTTTCCTTTTCCTCAGTTCCTCCTCCACCTTTTCCACGATTGTTGCGGTCCGGTCTCTATTTTGCGAACTGAGATTATCCCATATTCTCCATCTGTTGCGATCTGTTTCTTGTTTCTAGTAGTGGTAGAATTTAGTTTTGCCTTGCGCAATCATGTCCTGTTGGAGTTCCTCCTTGTCCAGATTTTCCATTATGGGTTCCTATTGCCATGCATCCTCCCAGAATCTAGTTGTTTTACCATTCCTAACTTCCCAAAAGTTGTGTGTCTGGATCCAGTTTTTTTTGTGCCAAGCTAGACTCCAGATGGTTGATCCCTCCATGTTGCCCCTAAAGCGGATTCGGTCCTGGCTTTTTATGCTCAAGGCATACTTGGCCTTCCAGAGGTTTACCCACGGTGTAGAAGTTCCTTTGACCCATCACCACTAGAGTTTCACCCCGTAGGCTTCATTGGTTACTTGTGGGTCTTGTAGCCCCATGCCTCCTTTGATTTTTGGTTTACAAACATTCTCCCAGGCCACCAGGGCCCATTTCTTCTTTGTTTACGCTCCTCACCATAAGAAGTCCCTTTGGATGTTTCTTATTTTTTGTAGTATCCCTTTGGGGTGGGAAATACAGACATCATATAGGTTGGAATTACTTGCAGAACCGTCTTGGTCAAAATGAGTCTCCCCACTATGTTGATGGATCTGTACGTCCAATTTTTCACCCTCTCTTGTAACTTGTTGATCAATCCTTCCCATGTTGCCATTTTGTATGCTCTGTCTGTCAGGGGGATGCCCAAGTACTTAGTTGGAAGTGTTTTGCACTCAAATCCCAAAATATTTTCCAGATTTCTTTGGATTGCAGGGTTGGTGTTGAAGAAATAGATCATAGATTTGGAGTGATTGATCTCGACACCCGAGGCTTCCCCAAACTCTTCTAAGATTCTTTTATAGGCTTTTTCTTCCTTGACCGTGGGTGTGCCATGTAGTAAGGTGTCATCCACGAACTGTTGGTGTGTAGAGGTCAGACAATTTTCAAAAGGTTTGATGCCTATTATTTCTCTTGTTGTTGTTGTGATTTTTATGCTTCAACTGAGACCTTCCATCATCAAAATGAAAAGGAAGGGGGAAAGCAGGTCTCCTTGTTTGATGCCTCTCATAGGCCAGAAAAGTTTGGCTGGGACTCCATTTATTAGTAGCGAGTAACTTGTCGTTGAGACTAGGCTGAAAATCTAGTTGATCCAGTGCTGGGTTAAACCAAAAGCTTCCAGAGTCTTGACCATGTAGTGCCAACTAATTTTATCATAGGCTTTTGTGAGGANGTTTGGCTGGGACTCCATTTATTAGTAGCGAGTAACTTGTCGTTGAGACTAGGCTGAAAATCTAGTTGATCCAGTGCTGGGTTAAACCAAAGCTTCCAGAGTCTTGACCATGTAGTGCCAACTAATTTTATCATAGGCTTTTGTGAGGTAAAGTTGTATTATCATCCCCCCTCTCCTCTGGATTTTCAGGGTGTGGATTATCTCATGGGCATGGATGATGTTGTCCACAATTTGTCTTCCTTCCACGAAGCCCGCCTGCTCTTGTGAAATTAGTGTGGGTAGGAGGGGTTTCAATCTATTGGCTATGACTTTGGAAATTATATTGTAAACCACATTGCATAAAGCTATAGGTTTGTACCGGTCGGGGATCCTTGCTTCATTTTCTTTGGGAATTAGAGTAATCATTGTGGCATTTAACACTTTTAGGATGGAGGTCGACCGTCTAGAGTCCTCCACCACCCTAGAAACATCATGTTTGACCACTTCCCACCATGCTTTGAAGAATTCCACTGTGAAACCATCTGGACCAGGGGCTTTCCCATTGGGCATCTCCTGGATCCTCCTTAGCAATGGGTTTGTTTAGGTTGTTATTTTGTTCCTCAGTGACTAGACGGGGGATGTGTTGAGTTATCCTTTGGATGTCCTCCGTTCGGTCTTTATTGGGTTCCTGGGATATCCCATGGAAGTGACTTACTACAATATTTTCTATATCCTTGTGGGATTCTCTCTCGATCCCATCCCGATCCTTAATTTTCAGGATTTTGTTGTGGGCTCTTCTGGCAATGGTTGTTCTATGAAAAAACTTGGTGTTCATATCTCCTTCCTTTAGGCATCTGATTTGGGACTTTTGGGGCCATATAATTTCTTCTTGCTGGCATCTTGCCTCCCATTCCTGGGTCATTTGGATTTCTTCCTTTTTTTGATCCTCTGTATAGCCTGCTGCTATGCATGCTTCCTGGAGTTTTCTCATTCTCTGTTCAATATTTTCCTTCTCTTGGTTTATGTTTCCAAATATTTCCTTGTTCCACTCCTTGAGCTTATATTTGATGTACTTTAGTTTTTTTTCAGAGTTTGAACATCCTTGTCCCTTGCTCCAGTTGTTCCTCCTGCCACCACTGGTTGATGTTTTCCTTGAAGGCGGGGTGTTCTATCCATAATTTCTCAAACTTGAAGGGTCTATTCTTCAGGGAGGTTGGGAAGTTTGCTTCTAGTTGGACTGGCCAGTGATCAGAACCCCCCCTAGGAAGGATGTTGCAGTCTACGGTTAACCCCTACATAATGATGGATTCTGACACCAGGAATCTGTCAAGTCTTATCGCGACCTGATGTTGGTTTATCCTTTTATTGTTCCAGGTGAATTATACATTATTGGTTTTGATGTCCACCATCTCTGCTGTGTCTATGAATGTTGAGAATTCTTTTGCAACTCTATCCAATCTCATGGTGCCTCCTTTTTTCTCCGCAAGTGATGTGATGATGTTGAAGTCCCCTGTTAGGATCCAGTGGAGGTTGCTGGAGTGGGATTTTAGGTCTTCTAAGTCTAGAAACATTCTTCTCTTTTCCTCTAACATCTGGGGTCCATACATAATAGTGCACATAACCATCTCTGTATTACCAATGATTTGCATGTTAACCGAAAGTGTGTGCCTGGTAGCCTCTGCTGCTATTAGGTTCATCACTTATGGATTCCACAAGGTGAGAATTCCTCCTACCATCTGTTGTCCTTCGACAACCAACATCTTGTACTTGCTCCATTTTTTTTTGCTAATTGTTTCCATTCTATCTATAGTGCATTTTGTCTCTTGGATGAAACAAAGGTCTGGTTGTTCCTTCCTAAGTCTATTTTTAAGGATTCGCTGCTTTTGTGGGCTGCTTAGGCCTCTTATATTCCATGTAATAATATTCATTTAAACATGTGGGGGGGAGTTGGGAAATATCTTTTTGATCTTACCTGAGTTTATCAGCAGAGTTCCTAGTTCCTATAGTGCTACGTTGCTCGATTTCCTGCCTTTTTTCCTTCTCGTCTGCTTGGGTGAGAGTTTTGGTTGTCCCTTGCCTGCTTTGATTCCTAGGTGTCCTATCTCCCCGTGTGTGTGCTTGAGCCCTCTAGATTTGGCTTCGTCCCTTAGGAGGAACATATATTGGATGTGGTCTAGTTGCTCCACTGGTACATTGTCTACGCCCTACCTTTTCCATTGCTCCAATATGTTCAGGAGATCTATCCCTTCCCTTTCCACAATGTCTCTGAGATCAACATCTTTCGTTCCTACCTCACTTGGATTCATTTCCGTGTATCTGTCTGCGTCCTGCATGGGGGTGTTGGCATCTATGGTTTCTTCATCCATAGGAGTTGTGCTATCCCCCTGTCCCATCTTCTTTCTTGGGCTATTTGTGTACTCATTTATTTCTTGATCCCTGGTTTCTTTAGATTTTTCCTTATCCTTTCCTCCTTCTTCCCCTTTGTTGGTCTTGTCTCGTCCTTCTGTTCTATTCCTGGCCTCCAGATTGATCCCTGTTGGGGTTTTACTTTGTTTCTTGTTAGCTCTATTCCCGTGGTTAGGCGTTATAAATCCATCCTCATCCTGTTGTAGTTTGGTGTTTTTTGCTTCTTGTTTTTTAATGACAGGACATTCTCTGATTAGGTGTCCATGTTCGTGACATCTTCTACATCTGAATGGGATCTGCTCGTAGTCAATGTTTTGTATCCATTCCTCATCCCTGAATTCCAGGCTTATGGATTTTGGGAGTGCCCCCGACACATCCATCTCTATGTAGATTCTTGCATAAGATGTATATATCCCTTTTAGGGTTGCTTCGGATGTCTTCACATGTTTTCCCAATTTTTTCCCTATTGCTTCGAAAGTGGAAGGTAGCTAGTAATCTAATGGCAAGGAGTAAAGTCTCAGCCAGACAGGTACATTTTTGAAAGTTTCTTTCTTTGGGGAGAAGTTTTCCTTCCATGGTTGCATGTA
>JASDQU010309648.1:6369-22126 GCA_032191745.1 Picea mariana
TTTCCACTCTGGTTGTTTGAATTTATTCATAGTAAAAGAGGCAGAAGACCCAGAGTTATGAAGTTCCATAGTGGATATACATCGTAGATCACAGGGAGAAGTGCTTAACTATTGGATTTTGCCAAGGACAGATCAGATCCATTAGATAAATCAAATATCAGGAGGTGAGGTGCAGTGGGGAAGATCAGATCCTGGTCATCAGATCTATGCACGAGTGAGTGTGAGTCGTAGATCTCATGATAATTCGAAGGTTAAACACTTCGGGAGAAGAGATTCCTCAAGCTTCCAGGAGGGAAATATCCCAAAGTCCTGAACTCCATAGTTAATATTGACCATTTATGTTTTAGGACACATGTCCATAGATGAGTCTATTCAAGAATTCAACATTCGAGGGATTTGTGGTGTAGTGTGGAGAAGTCTCCCGAAGTCTTGGAGTCCCAAAGTCCTAAAGTTCCAAAGTCCTGAAGTCCCAAAGTCATGAAGTTGTGAAGGACTAGAGTGACATGGCATGCTGATGTTACCTAGGGTGATGTGGACACACTTGATGCTTGCCATGTGTCACCATGTTCCATGTTTTTCAAAGACCGTTCGTGCCAGTTAGGATATGACGTGTCACCCGTTAGATAGGGTGACATGTTTGTTCCTTATTTTCTGCCATGTCGCACCCCTTGGTTCTTAGTTATTAACGAAGACTATAGGATTTCACCAATTCAACGTTCGAAAGGAATTAAGTGTGATGAAGGTGAAATCCCCGAATATCCGAAGAGTGGAGTAAATCCTCGTTGTTGATCGAGAGAGGACACGTGGCAGTAGATCCTACAGTCTGGAGGCTTGGAACTCTGGAGGATTCAAGGAATAAGAAGTTGGGGTGGAGGACTACCAAAGGTTGGATTCCATCTCAGCCATTGATTACAATGGACACCTGGCACCAGATCCCAAGGTCCAAAGACTTGGTACTCTAGAGGAATTGAATTGCAATTTTCTTTGTGTCGAGAACTCTCGAAGGTAGGAGTTGATATCGATTGTTGATCGAGATATGATACATGGAGGAAGGAGAGGATCTATGATAATTCAACACTCCAATAGATATGTGGAGAGGTGATTTGGAAATCCCCAAAGCCCAGAGTTGTGGAGAAAATTATAGTTGTTGATCGGGAGAGGATATGTGGTAGTAGATCATGTAGTCCAGAGACATGGCACTCTGGAAGGATTGAGAGTGTGGACAATCTGGAACTCCCGAAGCCCAGAGTCCTAGAGTTGATCACGACTGTTGGTTAATGAGAAGGCGTGGTCCATTGATTTTTTTTTTGTGAGCTCGTAGGTCAGACATTCTAGTGGATCTGTGGAGAAGAGCTTCGAAAACGCTTGAATCCCAGAGTCCTGTAATGGATCTCAATTGTTGGATGTTGGGAAGTCGTGGATAGTCGATCCACCGTTCTTCACGAGTCTTCCAATTTAGCGCTCCAAGAGATTGCAAGTTTGGATTTGAGATAACCTCCGAAGTTCTAGAGCCCTGAAGTCCCAAGGATTCGAATAAAAGGCTATCTACTAGTGCTTGGTCACATGAGATTAGGGGCCAAAGAAAATGGGTTAATTCTGGAAAATTGTTTTAAAGAAAGAAAAGTGCTTAGGAAGGAATATCGTGGGGTTTTGATTGTTCATAATTGAATAAAAAGTGGTAAAGAAGGTATGTGAACTTGATGATTGGATCCAACAAAGGTCCAAGAGATATTTTGGCTCTGATAAAGGATAATAACTGAACATGTATTACATCACATAAAATACAATTTTCAATTTTCCTTAAGTGTCTGCTCGAGACTTAGAATTGAGAAAGGAAGAATTCAATGGAAAGTTATTGGAAAGGGGATTCCAGGTATTCCATCATAATTGAGTATAGAGCATCTTAGATCACAAAAAGTCAGAAAGAATATTATTGGTTACCTTAAAAGGAAAATTGTGCATATGTTACCAAAATGGTATATTGTGGTTCTAGCTAACAAATTTTGTTGTATGTCTATTTTTTGATGTAATGGTTACATTTAAAAAAAAAAAAAAATGGTATATATGTCTACATATAGAAGAAACAAGGATAGAGACAGTTCTTCATTTTACATTTGAAATCTTTAAGAAGTTATTGGATCAGATGTTGGGTTAAATAAGCAACATGGAAAACCCGAATGAAATTTTGGTTTGGGGAAGACCTGTTCTATACACATTGATATATCAGAATGTTAGTATTTTGATAAAGAAAGACGAAATGCATGCATGGAGAAAGTGACAACATCTCCAAAGATCAGTCCTATAGTTTGGAGATAGAAACTCCATAATTTCTATCATAATGCACATTGGAAGCATGGTATGGAGGTCATCAAATATGGCATGATAGAAGTTGAATACGCATGTCAGGTTGAAAAATAAGATGGGTCAAGACAGAAGAAAGTAATAATTCTTCAGGAAAATCCAAGTGTTGATATAATCAGTCAAGAAAAGGATAAATCAATTACTTCAAGAAAGAAATTGGTGTTAACTATCCCAGGTTACTCAAAAAACATGATTGAAAATATAATTTGGTCATGTAGGAGTTGGATCAGAGGGATCCAAGTAATAGTGGAATGATGGAAATTAATATCATCACAATATGTGATTGCAAGTATGCAAAGTAGACAAGGAAAGATTCTAGGATGGATTCAAGTCCCTGAACATCTTAAGATAATGGAAGAAGAAATCATGAGGTAGATATCAAGATAACAGGAATGCATGACAACACTCCAGGAGGGACAAAAATAATAGAAGAGGATTGTTGATGAATTCCAAAGGTGTTGAAGGTATTTCCACAACAACATGGAGATATCAATTTAAGAATAACTCAAAAGTGAAATGAATTTCTAAATAGAAATCAATAAGGAACCATGAAGAACAAAATGGTTCAATGCATACTTGTGAATGCAAAAAGAGATGGTACCTGACAAGAATCCATCTTAAGTGGCATAGAGCCATGAGTGAAATTCCCATAGGTTGTAGGTATCACTTGGAATCATGATGTTAAAGTAAAATCAGTGTTGAGTACCTTCAAAATTCTACGCAGCTAGCAAAGGAGGCATATGTGCATCTTTACAATATGCTAGAGATTGGCTATGCAAGTCAAGTTGAGGATAGTGGGAAAAGAGAAGAGAAGAGTGAAAGAAAACTCAAGTAATAAAACATTCAGTCAGGAAAGGGTTGAAGTAGTTCAGTCCCAAAAAGTAATCGTATGTTGAAAACCCAAAGTCTATAAGACCGCATGTTTGAAATTGTAATTCATCCAAGTATGAATTGGATTAGTTGGATCCATAAAATAAATGAAAGATGAAGGTTAATATCAACTTAGTATTTTTCTAGAAATGCAAAGGAAACCAAGAGTGATTTGGCTAGAAAGTGATCAGGTAAAAAATAATCATGTACAATGATTACAGTGAGAGCACAAGAAGATTCGAGAATTTGGAAGAATTGAAGACTTCTGGGATCAACAAGGAAAAGTGTCACAGGGAGAGAGAAGTTGCTGCAATTTATATTACAACAAGTATGTTATGGTTGGTTGGAAAACCATAAAGGGATAATTCTTGCATTCTTGCAAGTGGTGTTGATGATGTTGCTTCATATGGAAGGAAGCAACAAAAAGTTGGAATGTTGATTATAGGACTGATAAAAGAGGCATGAAAGATTCTAGTGTCATCAACTAATCAGGTAGCATCAAATTATTTTAATGGCATCTCTTCAGGTAATTATTTATCTTTTGAAATTATGTTCCATAATTTCCAAAGGGAAATTTAGGTAAGAATTTCCCAAGATTGAATTCTTATAATGCACAATATGGTATTGTTTAAGTGAATTAACAAGAATAAGATACCACTAGGTGTGTTAAAGGATAGTGGCATGTTATAGTTATCAAAGCTTCTTAGATTTATAATGCACACACTATCATAGTAGAATGTCATGTTAATTTGGTTATGAGGTAATAACCAAAGAAATAAAAGATAAGAACTTGTTATAGGAATGATGCCAGGAAATCTAGTCATGCATGAGACCAGGACATGGTTGGATATGGAAATGTATTGATATAAAAAGGTTATGTACCACACAAATACCCAAAGAACTTCCTACCTTTAAATAAAGCTTGGACTACAACCTTTTTGCTAACAATAATGCACACCAAATAATTATATTATTGGTGTAGTGTTCGAGTCGGAAAGGAAGGCATCCAAATAATCGAGAAAACAATGGGAAGTGTGTTGAGAATGTGTCATGACATTGGCCAGATTTCCAATTATGGATGGTGAGATGCATGACTTAGATAAAGATCATTCTTAAAATCAATGCAAAGGTGCATTGAATAGATATGAATTGAGAGTTGCACTCATGCCTAGTAAGTGGTAGAGTTGCACTCATACATGATAGAATTGTATACTTAAATTCATTTGTTGAATGTGTTTTGTGAGTGCATGCACATATATTATTACATGGAAATAATTATACTAACAAATGAAATGTTGCTAACTCATGGAGTTGAGAAAATTTCAGGAGATATTAGACATTGCAACATGAAAGTTGCAAGTCAAGTAGTCACATGAGCATTGACTATAGGAAATTTTATGTTTATAAAAAGAAGTAATGAACTTATAGATATTAATTATGAACAAGCATATGCATGGAATGATAATTCATTCTATCTAATAAATTGTTTTGTAGTTGTGATTGAATTGTTAGTTATAGACAATTCTAAGAACACTTCATAAGGTTTTTGTACATATTGCAATGAGAGTATGATGTACATGAAATGCTAACAATCATTGGCAGAATGCAAGATAGAAGCATTGCAGGAAAAACAGTATTCAAAATGGTGCTTTTTAAAGGCCAAAAGGAAGATTGCATCCTATTATTGCAATAGCAATGAAAACAAATTATGAAATAGAATTTCATATTTTGGGGAAAAGTTGAATTACTTATGAAATAAGTTTGAGTTCTAAATCAATTATTTTATGTTCTCTCATGATAACTGCATGTGTGTGATGTAGATGATATAATATTGATTAAACTTGGAATGTTGGGAAAGAACAACTATTGTTGAGGACACTAAATCCCTATAATTGTAGAACCTTGTTGGGGTTATGGTAATGGGTTAGCACTCTCCTTGTGTGTGAAATCCTTGGAAATATGGATCTTTGAAGGACTGCATAGCAATGAAGGGATGACTGATACTGGAAGGGTGAGTGAAACAAGGAGGAGGCAAGTCAAGGATGCTTATGGAATGGTATCTTCCATAAGGAGGGTGTGTCAAATGGAACAGTGAGCTGAATTATTTCCAGAAGCAACTCTATGGAATAGATCAGCTGAATTCCAACTGCAGTATGAATACAAGAATTGGTGATGAAAAGTAGAGCACCAGATGGATAAAAAGATTCCAATAGCTAAAGATTGGAGCTTTTTGAAGAATTTGAATTGGACAAATTGCACTAAGGACAATGAAAAAATAAGAGGAGGGGATTGTAATATTCCAAGACCGAGCCCCAATTGTAATTGTAAATGTAACATGTTTTATAGGCTGGTGAGCCATGTGATTATAAGATAGGAGGCTTATGTGATGATTAGGCCAGAGAGCCTAGATGTTAAATTCCAATGAGCCTATTTTTGTATATGTAAATACTCATATCATTAATATAAACACATTGTTGAATGTAGACCGACCATGATAAAAGAATATGGGGGACTAAGCTCCACTAGGTAGGGAAAGGGAAAGGGCTAAGAGGATAGGAAGAAAGGAAAAATCTTGAGGGATTATCTCTAAAGGGAATATTATAATATATTTCCTAAAAGACTAAGGTTTGGGAAATAACTCATGTAATCTTAAGTTCCTTTGGGGAAAGGAACGAACTCCAAGTGGAGAGGAATGGGCTCCAAGAGAGCCATATTTCAATCTTGGCGCATGCAGTTTTATGTGGGAAAGTTCGTTCACTCGGGGGATTCTTTCCATTCATTTCCATTATTTCTAGGATTCCCATGCATGCACGCACTCACGCACTGAGCCATGACCTCCATTATCCACCTCTGATCATGCACGAACCTCTGGAACCCGTAGTTATACTTGATTTATCTTGTGTATTTTCTTGTGAAGCTGACACACCTGTATTTTCCTGAGCCTGTGTTATGTCTTAACAAATTTCATGGACTGAGCATGGATTGTTTCCATTGTCTGTGTCCATATTGAGTCTTATTACTGCTATCACCTTGTTGTATTTTCTAAGGAGATAGAATGAAGAAGCAAGTTGTCAGGCATGTGAGAAACTCTCTCTAGGTGAGAGAGTTTGTTGGAAAATAAGAAGTAGGTTGCCAGGCATGTGAGAAACTCTCTCTAGGTGAGAGAGGTTTTTGGGGAAGTGATTTCTCTTGGAGGGAGCCCAATAACATCTATAGCGATCTAATAATTCTTTTCTGGCATGTTGTTGAATCCCTAGATGGGAAGTGAGGAAATTGAGCGACTATTGATCAGAAAAGAGGCACACTTCCAGGGGTGGGTTAGGAATGTGGGGAATGAGAGGTTGTAGGCTTTGTGTATAAGTTGGCTCCTAGGAGGGAATCCTTCGTGAGTGACTGTGTATCATCCCATTTTCTTAGCCTAGCCTAGGAATCCCTTTACCCTGGTGGATTTTAGTCCCAACTCAAGGGTGACCCACTGTTGAGAGTGATGAGTAGCGTGGTCTATGGCTAGGAGGTTCGTGGAAGTTCTACACACAATTGGTGGTCATCTATAAAGTATAAGTACCATTTCTATGTTCATTTACATGTTCTGTATTTGTACATGTTTTATATTTATGAGTTTAGCATGTATATGTTGTATGTATAGGACTTATTGTTATTTTCTCATTTATCTATGTATTAGCAGAATTTAATTGTTTGTTAAGTTATATATGTATGATGTTTCGCAAGAGTATTTTTGTGCCATATCCCAACAGGTCTATGGATGGGTCTGTCATGTTTTGGTTATCAAAAACTTAGTAATAATGTGTTTTAGAGTAGCATGGTCTAGCCTGGGTGGTTGGGGGTGTTACAAAATGGACCCACACCCGTTCGAAGAAGATCTTGGTAGTATCTGTCATTTTCATTCTCTTCTTGCAGGTTGTGATAATTTCCATCTTCGAAAACTGATCAACACCATAAATGCAGAATCATTGTCGTGCTTGGTGGATGGAAGGTCAAACATGTAATCCATTGATATGGATTCCCAAGTCCTCTTGGGAGTAGTAAGAGGGGTGTATAATCCTTGCTTCTTGATGGTTGGCTTGGAAATGGAATAGGTAGTGCAAGAATGATATACTTTATGACTTCTTGTAGAAGTTTTGGCCAATAAAAATGTTTCTCTAGAATGACCACAATTTTCTCCATGTCAAAATGTCCTACCATCCAACCATAGTGAGCCTCCTAAATTAGATTTTCACACTCACTTGTGGGAACACAGAGGTGGCGTAGATGGAATAACAATCCGTCCTAGATGTGAAAATCGGTGACATTTTCTCATGTACCCAAGAGATGATAGGTGGTGGTGAAGTTGGGGTCATGCTGATAAAATTGGGGCCACTCAGATGCCCCATGCCCACATGAATGGAGAACTGTGGTGAGTGTAGCAATGAGAGGGAGACTGTGGCATTCAATGAAATGATTTGTTATCCATGTTTTATACTTGATGTTGAGATGGAACTATTGTAGGTATGTGGAGCACTTTTGATGTTGTTCGTTCTGCAACTTCCCTTATATCTGCATGAATTGTAGAGGCTTGTGATCAGTGTGGATGATTGTCTCCTTTCCTAGAATGTATAGTTTCCATTGACGAAAATCTTTCCCAATGGAATACATTTATTTGTCATATATGGGGTATTTTTGGGTAGTATCTGATAGTTTCTCACTATGGTATGCCATTGGATGACCATGGTGAGTGAGAACTGCACCTACAACATAGTCAGAGGCATTAGTATAAATCTCGAATGATTATTACAGATCAAGTAAGGAGAGTACTGGAGCTGAGCACAAGAGATGCTTTAGATCATCAAATGATTATTGTTGTGCCTTCCCCCATGCAAAAGTTTCCTTACCACCACCCTTGGTTACTTGGTTGAGAGCCCATGCAATATGGGAATATCCCAACACGAACCTTAAGTAGAATTTAGCAAGTCCCAAAAATATCTAAAGCTCAGTTAGTGTGGTTGGGGATGGCCACTCATGAATGACTTGGATCTTAGGTAGATCCACATGTACCCCATGCTCATCAACAATGTAGCCCAAGTATTAGAATCTGTTTATGCCAAAGGAACATTTTTCGAATTTGGAATATAGATTGTGTTGTCGAAGAGTGTCCAAAACCTGTTGAACTTGTTGCATGTGCTCCTCCCAAGTTCCGTTGAACATGAGGATGTCATCTAGATATACCACCACAAAAGAGTTGGTGAAGGGTCTCAATATATCATCCATCAATATCATGAAAGTTTTTGGTGCATTTCTTAAGCCCAAGGGCATGTCCATCCATTCAAATAGACCTTCTTTAGATTTGAAATATGTCTTCCATACATCAGTTGGTTTGATGGGAACTTGGTGGTGGCCAGACTTTAGGTCAATCTTGTTGAAGAAATTTTCCCACTTGAATTGGTCAAGAAGTTTATCAATTCTAGGGATTGGGTACTGGCTCTAGACTATGATTTTGTTTAATTATATGTAATTGATGCAGAGTCAATAGGTCCCATATTTCTTCTATACCGTCACAATCGGGATTCCACAAGGGGAAGAGTTAGGTCGGATGTGCCCCTTTTGAAGAAACTCTTGGATTTGGTGCTTGATTTCATCATTTTCCATCAACGAGTGATCATTATTAGGGACTTAACCCCTCACGTAGCTATAACAATATATTCTAATGTAATAAAGGTCAATATTAATAAGGCCTAGCAATAAGGAAGAATAAGTGGAATGTAAGAAGACCTCATAGAAGCTTCTGCTTCTAGAAGGATCTTTCTCTAGATGGTTCTTTTGATAGACATATTTAGTATAAATAGGATTCGAGGGTATGAGAACTGTTGTCTTGAATATTATTGTGATAGAGATCTTCTCTATTGGAGGTTTCCCCCTCGAAGAGGCAAGTGAACATTTCTCTTTGAATCAAAGTGTTATTTATTGTGTTATTATGATATCTTTTCCATATTATTGTGGTGTTGTTCTGGTTATATTGTTGTTTATCTGCCATTGCTAGCATTTTATTTCTGTTTTGTATACTTTTTATATTTGTAATATTACAAGTGGTATCAGAGCACTTTCCTCGGCATAAAATTGTGGCTTAAAGTTTCTCCAAGGTAGAGACGTATTCCGACGTCTTTAATCTACAGAGATCTGTCGTTACGCGCATAAAATCGCTGTTGAGGGATTCATACATGCAGGAAATACAAGTGGTACTTAAGCGCGGATCTGTTGGCCACACTTGTAACCGTTGTTGGTACCCCTTCGAGTGCTAGCGCATCAGCCAACACCTGTATAAGGATCGGCCTAGATTTCCTGAAGCCCTCTTTAGATAAATCGATCGTTCACCTGACTTCTATAATGCCACCGATAACAACACTCAGGAATATACTCTCTAGTACCTGGGTATTTAGGTAGTATAGATAAGGGCATGGTCTAGCCTCCTTAGTTGGTGCCCTAAGATATTGGGTTGAGTACTACTGTTGGACCCCGCATGAATATCAGAGAGCTATAGCATAGGGAAAACCCTTATCTGTAGAACCCTTGAATACCTAATCCTTGGGGATAGAAACAAAAAATAAAACATACAAGATCTATTTTCACACAAGTGTGTTCGAGTTGCCAAATCACTACACATTTCTTCTTGGTTAAGAATTTGTGCATTTCATCACTGCAATATTCTTCATTCTGGAAACTTTTGCACCATTATTTGATACCTATTCCATTGAATTTATCTCTTCTCCCTTATCACATTCATACCTATCATTTTTCAACAAAAAACTTTTGCCCCACCCGCCCCTTTTCGGTTCCTTCATAATCATGGCCCATAGCCATAGCCAAGATGTGGAATCTCGCTTCAATACCTTGCAATCTAATTTCAAAGAGACCCAACAAGAAGTGAGAAAGTTGAGTGCCAATATTTCCACCATCAATAAAAACATGCATTCCTCCATCACCGCCTTAATCGTTGAACTCAAAGAAGATCTCAAACAAGACATGACTACCCAACTTGAACCTGTCACTTCGATGATCTGCACCAAGTTGCATATCCCTATAGACTCCCCTTTATCTGACCCACCTTTACATATCGAAGATCAAACTTCCTCTCATTCCCATAATTTTCATCCCCATAACTTTTAGTGTGACCTACGCCTTCTGCGGGTGGATGTGACCAAATTTGATGGCTCGGATCCCACTGGTTAGGTAACTCAAATGGAACATTATTTCTCTTTGTATAGAATTACATATGACTTGGCCAAAATCCGTTATAGTGTTCTCCATCTAGATCAAGAATGTTGGCAATGGTGGCAATGGAGAAAAACTTCCCGTCAAGGGTATGTTGTTTGGACACACTTTGTGGCAGAGCTTTATGAATTCTTTGACACTGACACCAACCATTTAGGACTTTTGACAAATTTGAAACAATCTAGCATATTGGAAGACTTTATAGTTTCTTTTGATCGACTGTATTTTCGTACAGAGGGTATGCCTGATACTTTTTTCCGAGAATGTTTTATTAGTGGCCTAAAGGATGAGATTCGCGCCCATGTCCTCATGGCTCGGCCTCAGAGTTGGGTGGAGGCTACTAAACGAGCCAAGGAAGAACAATGGGTTGTCTCTTCTTAAAACCAGAAACCCCGCTTTGTTCCTTGCACTAAACCAATAAATCCTACTCCTCCTTCCACTCCACTAAAGATATGAAAATTGACTAGGGCAGAAATGGTTGAATGCCAACTCAAAGGCCTTTGTTATAATTGTGATGACAAATATTTTCCGGGACACAATTGTAAGAAACAAAAGGTTTTTATGGCCATCTCAGAGGATGTTTCAGAAGAGGATGTTGAAGTTCCCCTTGTGTCTGAGTCACCTGAACCCACCGACATTACCCCACCCTCAGACCCTCCCGAAGTAGAACCGATCATTTCCATAAATTCTCTCATGTGCTTCTCTGCTCCCCAAACCCTCAAACTAATTCTCTACATCAAGCATAGGAAGGTCATCATTCTTTTTTATAGTGCCAACACCCATAATTTTATTCATCGCCACATTGCCCAAGAAGCTAATTGCTATATTTGTGAAGTCAATAATTTCCAGATCATGATTGCCAATGGCGAGTCCATGAAATGTGGAGGGCGTTGTGAAAATGTGTGTCTCCAAATTGGTGACTACCACCTGAAATATCATATGTTTTCTATCGACATGGGCGGTTGTGACATTATGTTGGGTGTAGACTGGAGAAGGACTCTAGGTCCCATTCTCATGGATTTTAAGGAATTAACCATGCAATTCGACCATGAGGGCCAACAATATAAGTTCCAAGTCATCATCATTGGTTCCCCTTAGATCATTAGTTCCCATCGAATGGAAAACCTGCTCAAAAAAGGTCATTCGAGTGTTATTGCCCAGCTCCATGCCATACAAGCAACTGAGACACCCTATGTGTCGCAAGACCTCCAATCCATCATATCTAAATATAAAAAATTCTTTTGCACTCCCCATGGACTCCCTCCTTCCTATGTTGTTCATGATCATTCCATTCCCCTTGACCCAGGAAGCCTTCCTCCCAATATTCGTCCCTATCGTCACTCATTTTCCCAAAAAAATGAAATTGAGAAAATGGTTCAAGAACTCATTACTGTAGGTGTTATCCGCCCTAGTACAAGCCCCTACTCTTCTCCTATGGTCATGGTCCTTAAGAAATAAGGTTCTTGGCGCATGTGTCCTGACTTTTGCACCCTCAACAAACTCACCATTAAAGAAAAATTTCCCCTTCCTGTCATTGATGAGCTCTTGGATGAATTGAGTGGCACCCAGTTATTTAATAAACTTGATCTTCATTCTGGCTACCACTAGATCTGTATGAAAGAGGAATACATTTCTAAGACATCCTTTAGAAATCAGGAGGGCCACTATGAGTTTCTGGTCATGTCCTTTGGCTTGTGTAATGATCCCTCCACTTTCCAAAGCCTCATGAATCATGTCTTCCATCCTTTTCTCCGTCATTTTGTCTTAGTTTTCTTTGATGATATCTTCATCTATACAAAAACCTCGACAAACCATATTTCTCATGTGGATCAAGTTCTCCATCTACTCTCTCAGCACCAACTTTTTCTGAAACAGTCTAAATGTGCTTTTGGTGCCTTAGAAGTCGAGTACTTGGGTCATCTTGTTGGCAAGGTTGACATCAAGGTGGATCCTAAAAAGATTGAAGCTATGAAATACTAGCCTCACCCAAAGACTCTCAAAATCTTGTGTGGCTTTATGGGTTTAACAGGTTATTATCGTAAGTTTGTTAAGAATTATGGAAAGATTGTGGCACCTCTTACTGCACTCTTTAAAAATAATTCTTTCAATTGGACTCCAACAACTGCTTAGGCTTTTCAAACATGAAGATGGCCATGTGCACCACTCCAATCCTGGCCCTTCCTGATTTCACAAAGACCTTTTTCGTGCAATGTGATGCATCAGGGAAAGGAATTGGCATTGTCCATATGCAAGAGGGTCGATCTTTGGCCTTTACTAGAAAACAATTGTCTGAACAAAATTTGGGCAAATAAATCTATGAAAAGGAAATGTTGGCTATTTTGCATGTCGTTTCTCTTTGGCACCCATATCTAATGGGGCAATGCTTCCAAATTGAGACAAATCATCAAGCCTCAAGTATTTTCTGGAACAACGCATCTCCTCCCCAGAGAAACAAAAATGGGTGACTAAGCTCTTTGGATATGATTATGAGATCATTTACAAGAAATTCAAAGAAAATGTGGTGGCAGATGCACTTTCCCGAAAATATGAAGATGAAGGATCCCTTTTTTCTCTCTCCTTCGTTGTACCAGATTGACTCCAAGATATTTGCCAGGAATGGCTACAAGATCCCAAACGTTCTCATCTGATACAACAATTACAGTCCAATTCTCCAGTTTCCCAGGGTACTCTTGGCTCCATGATGAGCTTCAATACAAAGTTCGTTTGTATTTAAGTAAACAGTCAAAACTTAAATCCACTATACTTTCTGAGCTTCATGCTACACCCACAGCTGGTCACTCTGGGTTTACCAAAACCTATGACAGGGTCAAACGTTCTTTTTTCTAGGATGGTATGAAACAAGACGTTCGTAATTTTTTGGTTGAATGTGATGTGTGTCAACAAAAAAATGGCAAAACAGTCAAATATCCTGGCACACTACAACTGTTTCCAATTCCACCTGCTATTTGGAAGGATATCTCTATGGATTTTATTACAGGATTACCTAAATCAGGAAATAAATCAGTCATCATGGTGGTAGTTGATCTTCTTTCCAAGTATGCTCATTTTTGTGCTCTTCAACACCCATTTACAACATCCTATGTGGCTCAATTGTTCATGGATCAGGTCTTCAAGCTTCATGGCATGCTGCATTCTATTGTTTCTAATCGTAACCCAACTTTCACCAACAATTTTTGGCAAGAATTGTTCAATCTACAAGGCACCCAATTGCGTCTCAGCAGAACTTATCATCCCCATACTGATGGTCAAATTGAAGTTGTCAACAAGTGTTTGGAAACATATTTGAAGTGTTTTACCTTGAAAAATAAAAATCAGTGGGCTCAATGGTTACCACAAGCTAAATGGTGGAACAACACTTCATACCATACAGCTACCCACATGACTCCTTTTGAAGCGGTATATGGACAAAAGACACCTTCCGTTCTCTCATATTTTCCAAGTGTCTCGAAGGTCTAGTTTGTTTACCAAACACTTATAGTTCGAGAGGCTATTCTCCATACCCTTAAAGAGAATTTGGTCATGGCCTAAAATCACATGAAGAAACAAGAATATCATGGTCGCTCTGAACGTCAATTTGTAGAAGGGGATCAGGTGTTTCTTCGACTGCAACCTTACAACCAAAATTCCCTCAAGGCTGACCATTGTCAAAAAATGGTGCCCAAATTTTATGGTCCTTATATAATTCTCAAGCATGTGGCACAAGTGGCCTATCAATTATCTTTGCTCAGTGATTCTAAGCTACATCATATTTTTCATGTTTCCTGCTTAAAGAAGGTGATTGGAACTAAGTTCCAAACTCAAACCAACCTTCTCGAGTTGGACGAAGAAGGATCCATTTGGCTACAACCACAAGAAATTTTGGACCATCGTGAGTGTCACCTGTGTCAATGAACCATCAAGAAAGTGTTAGTCCAATGGAAAGATACAACCCTAGCTGATGCCACTTGGGAACCAACTACCATTCTGCAACAATTTCCGCATCTCAAGCCTTGAGGACAAGGCTATTTCTAAAGGGGAGGACATGTTAGGGACCTAAACCCTCACGTAGGTAGAAAAATATATTATGATGTAATAAAGGTCAATATTAGTAAGGCCTAGCAATAAGGAAGAATAAGTCAAATGTAAGAAGACCTAATAGAAGCTTCTCCTTCTAGAAGGATCTTCCTCTAGATGGTTCTTTTGATAGACATATTTAGTATAAATAGGAGTCGAGGGTATGAGAACTGTTGTCTTGGATATTATTGTAATAGAGCTCTGCTCAACTAGAGGTTTTCCCCTAGAAGAGGCAAGTGAACATTGCTCTCAGAATCAAAGTGCTCTTTCTGGTGTTATTTCGATATCTTTTCTATATTATTGTGGTGTTGTTCTAGTTATATTGTTGTTTATCTTCCATTTCTAGCATTTTATTTCTGTTCTGCAAACATTTTATATCTGGAATATTACAATCATAGACTATTCCATTAGGCAGTGGTGCACGGGGGATTAGATCAATTTGATGCTTGACTTGGAAATGCATCAATACCTTGATGGGTAAGGAGAAGATGCAAATGTACTCTTCCATGATCCCATCTGCCTGCTTCTGCTACAAAGAGAGGATCTATGTAGAGGTTACAGATGTGGCAACGACCTTCTACTTACTACGAGCATGAATCACAAAGAATACAAATTTATTAGTCTATAAAATGCCTTACTGCATTGCTTCACAAAGATTAAAGAAATAGCGGTAGGCGGTGCTACCTCTGGTATCATGTACAATTTTCTACCCAAAGTAATAATAACACTTCGGGGTCTAGACTCATACACAACATGTCACTTCAAAAAATATGGCTGGCCTAAAAGAACATCAAAAACATCAAGGGGAGCAATATCACACAATAGCTCATCTTTGAAGGGCTTGATGTTGTAGGGAAGACGACACTATTGGCTAATGCGAATATCTCATCCTTGGTGAAGCCAATCGATGGTGTAGGGTTGTGGGTGTGGTTTTATCAATAGGTATATCAGCTTGATGACCTCTACTGAAATCAAGTTCTTCTGTCTGCCATTATCAACAATGAAATTCAACGAATTCATCTTTACCCACATCTATGAGTGAAAGAGGCGTTCCACTTCTTCTTCTTCTTTTGGTTCGATTGGTTGGACTTAGTTGGTAGAGACAGTGGCACTAGGTTCGACATTGATGATCCACTTCTCGCTTTCTAGATTTGATTCGGAGTCAGAATCTTCCTCTGACTTGGAATCT
>JASDQU010309648.1:22176-34085 GCA_032191745.1 Picea mariana
CAGGGTTAAATGTTCTTTTTTCTGGGATGGTATGAAACAAGATGTTCGTGATTTTTTGGTTGAATGTGATGTGTGTCAACAAAAAAATGGCAAAACAGTCAAATATCCTAGCACACTACAACTGCTTCCGATTCCACCTTCTATTTGGAAGGATATCTCTATGGATTTTATTACATGCTTACCTAAATCGAGCAATAAATCAGTCATCATGGTGGTATTTGATCTTCTTTCCAAGTATGCTCATTTTTTTGCTCTTCAACACCCATTTACAACATCCTCTGTGGCTCAATTGTTGATGGATCAGGTCTTCAAGCTTCATGGCATGCCGCATTCTATTATTTCTAATCGTGACCCAACTTTCACCAGCAAGTTTTGGCAAGATTTGTTCAAGCTACAAGGCACCCAATTGCATCTCAACACAACTTATCATCCCCATACTGATGGTCAAACTGAAGTTGTCAACAAGTGTTTGGAAACATATTTGAGGTGTTTTACCTTGGAAAAGAAAAATCAGTGGGCTCAATGGTTACCACAAGCTGAATGGTGGAACAACACTTCATACCATATAGCTACCTGCATGTCTCCTTTTGAAGCAGTATATGGACAAAAGCCACCTTTCGTTCTCTCATATTTTCCAGGTGTCTCGAAGGTCTAGGCGGTTGACCAAACACTTATAGTTCAAGAGGCTATTCTCCATACCCTTAAAGAGAATTTGGTCATGGCCCAAAATCGCATGAAGAAACAAGAATATCATGGTCACTCTGAATGTCAATTTGTAGAAGGGGATCAGGTGTTTCTTCGAATACAACCATACAACCAAAATTCCATCAAGGCTGACCATTGTCAAAAAATGGCACCCAAATTTTATGGTCCTTATACAATTATCAAGCATGTGGCACAAGTGGCTTATCAATTAGCTTTGCCCAGTGATTCTAAGCTACATCCTATTTTTCATGTTTCATGCTTAAAGAAGGTGATTGGAACTAAGTTCCAAACTCAAACCAACCTTCTCGAGTTGGATGAAGAAGGCTCCATTTGGCTACAACCACAAGCAATTTTGGACCAATGTGAGTGTCGCCTGCGTCAATGAACCATCAAGAAAGTGTTAGTCCAGTGGAAAGATACAACTCTAGTTGATGCCTCTTGGGAACCAACTACCATTCTGCAACAATTTCTGCATCTCAAGCCTCGAGGACAAGGCTATTTCTAAGGGGGAGGACATGTTAGGGACCTAAACCCTCACGTAGGTAGAACAATATATTATGATGTAATAAAGGTCAATATTAGTAAGGCCTAGCAATAGGGAAGAATAAGTCGAATGTAAGAAGACCTAATAGAAGCTTGTGCTTCTAGAAAGATCTTCCTCTAGATGGTTCTTTTGATAGACATATTTAGTATAAATAGGAGTCGAGGGTATGAGAATTGTTGTCTTGGATATTATTGTAATAGAGCTCTGCTCAACTGGAGGTTTCCCCCTTGAAGAGGCAAGTAAACATTTCTCTCAGAATCAAAGTGCTCTTTCTGGTGTTATTCTGATATCTTTTCTGTATTATTGTGGTGTTGTTCTGGTTATGTTGTTGTTTATCTTCCATTTCTAGCATTTTATTTATGTTCTGCAAACTTTTCATATCTAGAATATTACGATCATAGACTGTTCCATTAGGCAGCGGTGCACTGGGGGTTAGATCAATTTTATGCTTGACTTGGAAATGCATCGATACCCTGATGGGTAAGGAGAAGATGGAAATGTACTCTTCCATGATCCTTTCCACTTGCTTCTGCTACAAAGAGAGGCTCTATGTAGAGGTTACGGATGTGGCGACGACCTTCTACTTACTGCGAGCATGGATCACAAAGAATACAAATTTCTTGATCTATGAAATGACCTTACTGCATTGCTTAACAAAGATTAAAGAAATAGCGGTAGGAAGTGCTACCTCTGGTATCATGTACAATTTTCTACCCAAAGTAATAATAACACTTTGAGGTCTAGACTCATACACAACATGTCACTTCCAAAAATATGGCTGGCCTAAAAGAACATAAAAAACATCAAGGGGTGCAATATCACACAATAGCTCATCTTTGAAGGGCTTGATGTTGTAGGGAAGACAACACTATTGGTTGATGCGAAGATCTCGTCCTTGGCGAAGCTAACCGATGGTGTAGGGTTGCGGGTGTGGTTTTATTAGTAGGTCTAGCCGCTTGATGACCTCTACTGAAATCAGGTTCTTCTGACTGTCGTTATCGACAATGAAATGCAATGAATTCATCTTTACCCACATCCATGAGTGAAAGAGGCGTTCCACTTCTTCTGCTTCTTCTGGTTCTCTTGGTTGGACTTAGGTGGTAGAGACAGTGGCACTAGGTTCGACATTGATGATCCACTTCCCACTTTCTGGATTTGATTCGGAGTCAGAATCTTCCTTTGACTTGGAATCTTTCATCTCGGCCACCAGTGACTGCTTGGAGCGACATTATTCGGTGTTGTGACAAGGGAGTTTATGGTATTCACACCATTTTCCCGTGTCCTTATTCTACTTATCATTACCCTTCTTGGTTTGCGGCTTGGACTGGTCATCCTAAGAGAGACCATATTTTCTTTGTACCTTGTTTTTTGGGTTTGGGCCACCTTTTCCCTGATTTGGCTATGAGGATTTTGAAGATCCAAACTTTCACCTCTTCTCCTTAAATTTTTGCTCGATCTTAACAACATATCTATAAGACGCAGCTAATGATGCTATGTCCAAAAACTCCATTTTTGTTTGAATGTATCTATGCAAACAACTGCATTATTTGAGCACTAGATGTCGTTCAAAGTCTTTGATACCCAATTTGGTGCACAGGTTATGGAAAATATTGGTGAAATATGGTACTGTCTGGTCCCTTTCCTGACACAGCATGGTCCATCTTGTGCACTGGTCCTCGTAGCTTCCAATAGAGTAGTACTATTCTTTAATGGCATCCGTTAAGGAATCCTATGTGGGGGAGATACAAATATTGAATATTCATTTATGTAGAATATTCATTTATGTACTTTTGTTTAGAGTAAGTATCCCACAAATTCTTAACATGGGGGACGAACTTGAGGAGAGAAAAAGTAATATTTTCCCTGTCAAAAAAATTGTGGACCAAAATATACCCTTCAAGCAGATTCATCCATTTATATACAACATTCGTATCTATCAGTCCTTCAAATAATGGAATATCAAAATTTACTTAAACCTTAAAGGGCATTGCATGGTCGTTTTATCAAGATGTGTCTCCTGTGGGAAGCCGTTGAAGGACCTGTACAAATTTGTCCATGATTCTGTTCCTTTGTCACGTAAGGGATTCCTCAAGAAACATCTTAAAATGGTCTCCTAATCCATCATATTTCTTCTCATCTCCAATGGGTTGTTGTCGGGCTCGGCATGGTCGATATTTCAAAGGCTCGACTGGTTCGAGTCCCAACTTCTTGTACCCAGATCTTGTCGAGGACATGCACGAAGAAAAATTAATGAAGAGTAGACCACTTTGATACCACTGATCTGGATTTATGAGAAGAACGAAAGGAATGACACAATGACTGCAATAACACAGAGATACAAAGAACAAAAAAATATATCCAATGAACAATAACTTATATTGAATAAATAAAATAGGTTGAAACTATAAAACTGCAGAACTGAAAACAATTTGCTCGAATGGTGGTAGATATCTCTGAGAAGAGATGTGGCTGTTATGTGCATTCGTCTCAGTAGAATGATTACAATGAGGATCCAGAGGCCTTTTTAACATTACTTATGAATGCCAAAACCCTAGACATCCAAAAACCTAATCCTATGAGATGAAACGCCAAAATTTATGTGGGTCCCGATGGGTAAGTTGGTACCTCAACTTCCCGGGGTCATAACATTTGCACACGACCTCTGTTTTAGGTGCGTGATAGCCTATTGTAAATGTCTTTTCGAGATCTACACATGATGTCATCAAAATATGAATCCATCTACAGTTTGACTTTGGGAAGCCAAAAAAAAATGTTTAGGGTACCAAAACGACCCTGGAAGTACAAAAAGATGTAGTGACACAAAAACTTCCACAATAAGTCAGTTGGATTAGGTGGGTGGCCACCAATATCCACTTGGAAGTTGTGTATAGATTCAAACATCCCTGAAAGTGTAGAACCCTCAATTACAAATAATTACAGAAGAACGTGTTGAACTAACAACTTTCAAGAGGATCCAGTTGGAATAGGTGGGTGGCCACTAATATCCACCTACATCACATGGTCACCCAAAGGAAAGAATGGTCAACCATATTCAAACATTATCACTCATGGAAACCATAACCAAACATGGTCAACCATAGCCAATAATAGTTTAACCAAAGATAAGCATAGTAGAACATGGTCAACCAAAGTCAAGCGTTGTAGACCATGATTTATTGAAGTCAATCGTAGTCACACATAATCAACAATGTCAAACATAAACAAACATGACCAACCTTAGTAAACCATAGTATAACGTGGTCAACCATACTAAAATATCACAGATATTTCATTATTAATTCCATTGATATTTTAATTCAGAAATCCACTAGTCCTCTCCACACACATCAACCAATAACTGACACAACCTCATAATTAAAAATGGTTAATATACATTGATTGACACCATTTTCCATCTTTCAAAACTAATGTCTTTGATCAACATATATCAATCATTTTTAATTATGTAATTGTTTTAATATATTAAATCATTAAAAAATCTTCATATATTAACCCTTAACTACTAATTCAACCCTTTTTCATGTTTTTCTTTACTTAATATGGCACTTTTGTATCTCCCCTTTACAATGAAAGAGGAATGTCAATAGGGTTTTAAGTCTTTGTCCCCTTCTATTCTATGCTATGCTTCCTTTCGAGCAACCATATTATAGAGAATTAATGAAAAAGAAAAAGGCGCAAAAACCAACAAACATGGAAAATAAAAATCCCAACAAAGCAAACAAGAAAAATAAATATAAAATATAGAAAAACAAAAACACGAACCGAAGTTGAATATAAAGAAATATCAACCTTGTGCAACTCTAATATTTAGCACAAGAAAACTTTCTAAAATGTGGTATACATTTGATGTTTTCCTCAAAATTTGAAAAGATACCAATAATTCTTCTAAATTCAAGAGTTAAATGTTGTCTTCCAACGCCTAAAACTTTGTGTTTTTAACAATTCAATTTACATGGAACTTACAAATTCTCTCAAATTAAACAATAAAGGTGCTAGCCTTTTGTATAAATCAGAATGATATTTTTACAAGTTATCCTAAATTAAATTTATGACTTTATATTCGTTTTTGAATGGTGTGTTTTCGTGGATTTAATTTTTGCCACTTCTTATAGTTACATGTGAACATTGAATAGAATGTTGTAAAGAAAAAAAAAAAAAATAGCTAATAGTTTTTTACAATGAATTTGTATTTAATATTGTTGTTTAATGTTGATATCTATTTGAGTATAGATTAAGTGTTTTTTTTAATTGAATAAATTTTTAATAAATAAATTTCATTTCTATTTTATTTATGTTTATTAGAAAATAATTATGATTAAGTATTTAATGTACAAGAATAAGATATACAATATATAAAAAAGGCTTAGTAAGATCAATATGTTTCTTTTCAAACCACATAAATTATATCTTATCAAACCATTTGGCAATTAAACCATACTTGTAAAAAAAAATATCATGTATCATTGATTTCTTGTTACTACATTCTATTTTTGTTATGCATGCATGATTGACAGTAATTAACAAAACAAATCTTATGAAAGAATATTTAGAGAAAAAAGAAATCTTACATATTAATGAGGGAACTTACAAAAACAAAAAATAACAATGAAAAATATATTTATTGAATGCATCCGTTAACCTGTTTACTTTTTAACATTTACCTAATCATATTAAGAAATTACTATAGCACTATATGATTGCCACGTTTAAATTATTAAATTATTAACGTTTAACATTACCAGGTTTAGATTATTAACCATGAATTTCCTCACCTATCCTTGCGTTTTCCTCAGACTTTTTAGCTGTCTACGCGTTTTATATGCCTTTCAACATTCATCAATCACAATTATGTGACTGTACTAGTTAAAATACATAGAAAAAATTCTACACACTAATTTACAACATGATATACCACCTTGATGTTGAAAGAAATGAAAAAAATAATAAAAAAAAAATTATTATTTTATTGTACTATATAAATTTGCATTACTTCAATTGAAAATTTATGGTTTTTCATTGAGTATTTGCTACTAACTAATAATCCATATGTAGGGAATATGATATACCAAAAGGTTGGGCTTATAACCATTGATTTGGCTAAAATATTAAAAAAAACCTGTTATATGTTAATATCTTAACCGTTGTATTCCTTGTTCTTCGCTTCAACCATACATCCTACACGTAATGTCCCACGAAGGCCACTTGGACGATCGAGGATCGTTGATCGCCGAATGAGGATGGGGATTATCGACATGGAATGTGACGTAATGTAGGCGATGGGATTCAGTGTCCCTCCATGCGCATCCTGAGCATTGATTTGTCCAAAAGAGTGGCAGCCATCGGCCTCCTGGATTTTTTCCAGCTTATTCACGTGAACAGTAGCGTGGGGTCTCGAATTGCGAACTTATTTTATTTTGGCTGAGCATCCCACCGATGAAGTCATTATAACTTAAAACCGCCAACGCTCCACTTATATAGACATTCAGCCCTTCCCGGTCCTCCAAAACTCCAATTCCCTGTATTTGCATTGAATTTATATGATATCAGCGATCAAAGAGCAGTATTTATGAGCATCCAAGCCTCCAGTTCCAGAATGTGTCAACCTTACCAGCTGTGCCGGTACCCGGATTTCACCAAAATCACGGATCAATCGGACTCGATACGGTCCACACAGCCAGCCAATTTGGCTTCCCATTTCTTCGCTCGACATAAACCAAATATCAAAGTACTGAGGAGTACCCGTGGCAGTTGGGTGTAAAATAGGGAAATGAGCGGGAGAGTTGGGGGGATTGGGGGGGTGAATCCTTAGATAAGTCATATAAGAACCATGGAGGCATTGGAAGGGCCTCGGGTTCGGGAGAAATGACATGAAGAACTTCTAGTGACAAGGTAAGGTCAACTATTCACTCTGTGGGTCTGTGAAGCAAAGTCAATTGGCGTTGCCTGTATTCAATGATCATAGGACACTAGTATGTAAAATGATATAATGATTAACATAGAGAGCAAGGGAATATCATACATTCATTGAATGACGTCGTGACATAACGGATGTCAATGATGTTGGGTAAGGATGATGTAGCGAGAATGGGGTTGCTTTGGAAGCTTTGGTGTACTGTGGCTAATGTCTGCCGAAATCATGGTAATGTTTGGCAATGGTGGGTATAATGGCCATATTCGAAACATATAGCACAAGCGAATTTGGTTCGCAACCCTTTACTACTGGAATGGGGGGTGGTAGTGGCAGTACTGGCTATATTGGCGAGTGTTGGGGGAGTTTGAGTGAGTGGAATCAAATTCCATAACTTTGGTAGAGATGGGAAGTTATTGGTTTGGTTTCCATCTTTATCACATAGTGCGCAAGGAGGTTGGATGCATGGAGGAAGTGGAGCTGTGGGCTCCTTCTTCTTTCTCCTGCCCCCACTTGTGGTAGGGGGGTTAGTGAGTGGGGGTGTAGAGGGTATGGTGGGAGTAAGTACGGGAATCGTCATTGGGATTCCTTTTGTTTGGGGGGGTAGGGATGGTCGAGGGACCATCTCTAGTGGATGTAAATACCAAACTGGAATTGCTAACACCATATTAGGTAAGGTAAGCATTGCTGCTACCTGGAAAGCTTTGATGCCCGGGGAAGGGTAAAAGAAGGGGATTTGAGTGATGGCTTGGGGAACTATCTCCCAAACTGGGATATGTGCTTGGGGAGAGGTGGAATCATGGACTAGTGGGGTCGATGAGTTCACAGGAGGCTCATGAGGGGGAAGTTTTGCGACTAGAAGGACGTCAAATATGATAGAAGCCTCCCTAGGAGGAAGGGTATCCTCTGTGTGAGTTCCGTTAGATGATACGACACATACTTGATTGGAAGGATGAAGGAGCGGTGGTGCTCCATGGTAAGTTCCTAACAATGATGGATCATTGAAAATTCTAGGACCCATCTTGATGAGTGGGTATGCATCATGACTTGTATGGATAAGGGGAAGAATGTTATTGATGTTGGCAGATGGGTTAGGCTCATAATATGAGACTTGGTCAATGGTAATGAACTTCCCGTTGTGGGGGAACATCATTTTCCAAAAGACAGAAGAGGCAACTACCTTCATAGCGTACATGTAACTACCACCGAACAAGATATTATAATCGAGTGGGGCATAGATAACTTCAATGTCGATGAGAATAGTCTTGCCCCTGAGTTCTATGGGGACATTTTGGAAGAGCCCTTCAGGATACGATGGTTGTCCGTCATAAGCTCGTAAGGTAATGGCAGAGGGTATGAGTTCCGGGGAACCAAGTTTCTACCATACTGATTTGGACATAATGCATGTAGATGCACCTTCATCGATGATACACCGATGAACTGTGGTGTTTCGTATTTTTACTGGGATTTGAAAAGCGATCAAGGAGGGAAGGCAAGGTTCTCCGCTGTCGAGATCAAAAGTAATGAGTCGAGTATCTGCGGCGTCGACTGCCCCCAAGGCGAAAATCAATGATTTCTGCTAAGTGGGAAAAGTCTGGAGGACTTCCAAGACTGACATGGTAGCTGAGGATTGTGCTAAGTCGTCAACCAAAATGTAATTGTGATCTGCCCTAGCCTGTGGGTTGTGGACATTCCTGCGTAATCGGATGTGAGGGATGCGAAGAGGTGGCTTTGTGTTAGGGCGAGGGATCACCAACGGGGGTCCTGTCGGTGCAGGGTTTGTCTCTGGAGGGATGGGAGGAGACTCAGCAGGTGCATGATACTGATGATTATGTGTTTGCAGAAGGATTTCTTCATCACTAGTGAGGAGGATCGTACGATTTGCTGGATTGTTTGGGTTGAAGTATTGTCCCACCTGAGGTGGGGGATGTTGTGTGTCCTATTGGGTGTTTATCACAACTTGGTGTGGAATAGGATTTTGTAGTACGGCAGGGGGGGGTTGTTGCACATATTGTTGTGGTGCCTGCTAAGGGGTGGGCGGTGTTGGAGGATGGGGTAGACTGCCTGAGTCTTTCAACCATTTGAAATCAATGATTTTGGGGCAATGATGAGTGTAATGGCCGAACTCACCACAAAGGGCACAAGGGAAGTTGGTTTTAACAATATTGTTATTTCTCCCTTAACGTTTATTATTATTGCCCCCTTGGGGGTTTTGATTCCCCTGGTTCTAGTTGCCCCTAGTAGATTGGTTCTACTGGGGTTGATTACTGCCTTGACCTGGGTTGTTGTTGTTCCTGTTTCGTCCTTTCTTTTTGGCATTGTTCGACAGATGGGTCGGATTGGCTGTATTCAGCTGTTCGAAATTTTGATATTGTTGAATGAGAGAGGGTTGAACAAAATTCACCCCAGCATGAGGATGTGGGGGAGCCATGGGTTGTGGGGGATCAGGAAATGGAAAGTACGGATTCTGTGGCAGTAACGATCTGTAAGGTGCATAGCAAAGCGTGGTTCTTTCACTAGTACTATAAGCTGAGGTAGAGGGGGTACCAGAACTTGTTTGAATAGGTGGGTGTATGGGGGGTGCCGACGGTGGCCCAATGATGGGTGGAGGCATAGCAATAGGGTATGGTTGTTGATAAAGGGGTGGGGGGTAATAAGAAGTGCCCCTGTATGCGAGTGGGTATTGAGGTGTTCCATACATTGGTGGCGATTGGGGTTATGGACCGTGGTGAGTGGTGTTACGAATCAGTCCGTCTGCTCAGTGAGACATCCCAGGTTTGTCTTGGCCAAATGGCATAGGTTTTGGAAGATCAGGAAGTACAGTGTATAAGTACCCTGACTATGCATAGATGAGGTCATACTATTGAGTCTTACTGATGGCTTCCTCTTCAGATTGAGGGAAGGTGGAAGCTACATCCTTACTGAGGAGAGAGACAAGTGATCTAAGAAACCAGTCAAGACACTGTTGTTTATTGGTTTCTGCTTTAGACAAACTACGTCACCTACGCCACTCGTGAATGTGATCAATGATATGTGTGGTTGAGGTTTGTTTGAAATTAGAGAGTAGTTCTAGACCATTTTCATGGCAGATTGGTAGTTGGAAGAAGGTCAAAAATGATTTGGCCAAGGATTCAAAAGTCGCATGGGACCCTGATTTTTCATCTACATACCATTTGGCCGATGGTCTAGTGAGTGTGCGCTGAAATAATTGCAGTCTGATGGAATCATCCATAATTCTATTGGAAGAGCACCATAGGTGAAAATTCATGACATGGTTGACAGCGTCATCGCCTACCTTTCCTTCAAACTTGGGTATGTCTGAAGGTAGTTTGGTGGGCATTGCAGGCCATGTGGGGTCATGCAATATAGGATCATTGGTGAGTTTGCTTAGATATGGTATGTTGAGAGAGGCCAAATATGGCATCTGTAGTGGGGGGGGAGGGTTAGCTCCAGCCATGGTGTGAGTGTGTTGTGAACCTAACCCTTGAGGGGGGCTAGGTGGGTTGGTACTTCCCCCTTGAGAGGAATTTGGTCCCCCACTTCCATGTAAAGGAGAGCAAGTGGATGGAGGACCTTGGGAAGTGGACCCAAGGAATGTGGAACCAAGCAAAGTTGATCCTAAAATAGTAGCACTCATAGGAGTGTGTGAAGGTGGTGCCAATGAGTGGGCAAGACCAGACACTCCCCCTAAGATAGGAGGGAGGTTTAGCAAGCATCGTGAACGATGCGGATTCTGTGGGTCCCCTATGATGTCTGACTAGCTGAGTGAATGTGTGAAAATGGTGGTGAGAGTAATAAAGAAATAAGAGCCTTTGTGTTGCAAATTTTGAACTTTACACAATATATATATCCAAATCAAAATGTAGTCAGAAGTGCATCATACATAAAATGTTTTGAACAAGAAGCATATATGTGGATAAGTGGGTTTTTTTTGCGTGGGGAATCAAAAGAAAACAAATGCTCGTGTCCTAGAAGACGTAACGTCCTTCCTCTCAAATAGCNGGGGGGGGAGGATTAGCTCCGGCCATGGTGTGTTGTGAACCTGACCCTTGAGGGGGGCTAGGTGGGTTGGTGCTTCCTTCTTGAGAGGAAGTGGGTCCCCCACTTCCGTGTAAAGGAGACCGAGTAAATGGATGACCTTGGTAAGTGGACCCAAGTAATGTAGAACCAAGCAAATCTGATCCTAAAATAGTAGCACTCACAGGAGTGTGTGAAGGAGGTGTCGATGAGTGGGCAAGACCAGACACTCCCCCTAAGATAGGAGGGAGGTTTAGAAAGCGTCGTGAATGACGGGGATTCTATGGTTCCCCTATGATGTCTAACTAGCTGCGTGAATGTGTGCAAAGAGTGGTGAGAGTAATATAGAAACAATAGCCTTTGCGTTGAATGTTTACACAATATTAATATCCAAATCAAACTGTAATCAGATGTGCATCATACATAAAATGTTTTTGAAAAAGAAGCATATATGTGGGTAAGTGGGTTTTGTCCGCGTGGGGAATCAAAAGAAAACAAATGCTCGTGTCCTAGAAGACGTAACGTCCTTCCTCTCAAATAGCACTAGACCTTCCAATAGTACTCAACAGTGGGGTCTGAAGTCACTGGAAGAGAAACTAGTGAAGGATGAAATAATTGGTTATAATGAGGGGTAAAGGGGGCATATCCCGAAAGAGCTGGCGATATTTCCCAATAGCCACACAAAATCCAATCAAGGTGCAATTGCAGACCACA
>JASDQU010309648.1:42780-67785 GCA_032191745.1 Picea mariana
AGTTTTCATTTCTTGGATCAACTATAATTTCAGTAAGATTTCCATTCTATAAAGGGTGGTTGAATTTCCCACGAATCAAATTCTCAACAATGAGGCTTATTCATTGTTTTATGATCTTGTTATAATTTATTTTTTTTTGTAATTTTTATTGAAATGTTTTAAAGAGATTAACCTCCTTCATCTGAATATTTCTATCCTTTTTCTCTTTCCTTCTTGAAGGATTCAAACCTTTATCAACCTTTGTTTAATAAAGACCCCTGTCACTACGATAACCAGTTATGTGTTCATCACTTTTGGGGCCCTCGAGTGCGTGGACAACACAAAAATATCATTGGTCGTAGGGGAAAGACCATTGGTGTCTCAAAAAGCGTTGAACATGATAATATTCTGGAAAAAACAATTTTGCTCAGTTTGTTTTCTTGTTTTATCAGTCATTATGGGTTTATTTCATTCTCGATAATCATAAGGTTGTGTTATTTGACTTAGTAAAAGGGTGGTTCACCTTTTATGTGTTTGAGAAGGTTGTAAAGCTTCGACTATGCACTTTCTATCTTGAATTTTTTTAAGAATGTTCTATCTAGTTTTATAAGATTTATTAGAGAAAGAACAGAGTTAGGTTGGTGCTTTTGTTTTTCTTGATCCATGACATAGATTGTGCAAAATTTGGCTTCCTCCTTGCTTCTGAACTCTAGTTGCTTTTCACTTTTGTTGTCTTTCCTAAAAGGGAAAACTATTATATCTCATGTTGTGTATGTTGAATACTTTTCCTAAATGTTTCTTTGAATTTTTAAAAATCTTAATTTTATATGGGAGACACTTCTCTAGTTTTTCCATAACATTGTAGTCTGGACTCTGAATCAACTAGAATTGAGACTGTTATATTTTTTGCACAAACATTTATTTTATGAAGTACTCATTAGAGTAAGCTCGATCTATGTTTGAACCTTTTGATCATGTATTAGTTTAATGCAACATGTGTATAATAATAATTCAGTCACATATTTTGTGATTTATTAGTTGGACAGTGTTGTATATCTACTTCTGTCAGTCTAATTACTCCCCCATTTTTTTCTTTTTATACTGGGAGCTCCCTTTCATTAAGAGTGGTGACCTTAAATGCTATTGGCATTTACTCGAAAACAAGAAGTTGGATTCCACTACCCAGTTCGGACAACCCATTCTTTTTGGATATGTATCGACGTTTTGGTTGACATTTTAGTCTTTATGATTTGCTTTGAGGTTGGGTCTTTTTAGAGGTGGACAGTGGCTGGTTTTGGCTGTAAGAAGGGAGTTTTAATAATAAATTAATATATAAGGAGATTGCTTAATGATAAATTAATATATATTGATGTATTTTCAAGATTATTGGTTTTCTATAACTTTTATGTTTGTTCTAGAATGATAATTTATTATAATGAATCTAGTTTGGTGGGATTATAATCAAGTGAATAAGACTCATTCATGTAATTATTTTTGGTTAAATAATGTTCATGGTAGTGAACTGTTTTTATGAGAAAATGGAAATTATATAAGGGTTGAATGTATAATAAGTATTTGATTTTGGTGGAGAATATTAATATTTTTATTATTATCAATTATAGTCTAATATGAAAGGAGATGTTGTGATGTGGATAATGGAAAGGAGATGTTGTGATATGGATAATGGAAAGATGTTGTGAAATGGACGATCATTGATGCTTTTGTTTTATATAGTTTCTTGACTATGATTGTGTTAGTGGGATGTAGACACCTCCTTGTTCCTCAGAACAGTCATCAGCCATGAAACCTTAAATCGTTAAAATCAATTGGAACCTGGGCTTGAGCATTGATTATGTGTCCTGGAGGTCCTAACCTTGCAGGGTAGGTTGGGTCGGTAGTCGTTTTTATTCATTGTCTAATTGAAATTTGTTGTAATTTTCTTCAAGCTTTTATGATGTGCTAATCTGGTAATCTATTTGTGTTTATGTTTTGTTATCCTTCATTATGAGTTGATTGTGTCGTTAGTGATTTTCATGATGAGTAACTGGTATTTCTATACTTATTATGTTGTTGAATAGGCACTACCATGATCATGTGTTGATGTTAATTTCTTAATGCAAAATTATTTTTTTACCTTTGTGCTTCGACTTTTCTTAAGTGTAATGGAGGGATGCTACACATGGTATTAGATAAGGTTCAACCCTGCGACTGGGGTTCATTACACCTTCCACTTTATAAACACTTGATTAATAATTTATCACTAATTAATTTGAATTGTGTCCCTGCCGAGAATCATGGTTATAGGATTCCGCAAAGGCAGATGATGTAGTTCCAAGGGAGGAGGTGTGACACCTCCAGTACCATCCACGCTAGAAGGGTCTAACCTCGATGGAGAAGAACAAGTCATTGGACAAGAGAAGATTGTTGTGGGGGATGTGGTTGGGTTGATGAGGTCCTTTTGGAGGATGTCAGAGGCCTTGATTAGCCATTTGTATAGAAATGAGGATAGGATGCTTGTACACCCTAAAGGTCTATAGTGCACCCCCACTGGTACTGGTAGCATTCACCAAGAACTTGAGAAGGTCAAGTTTTTCGAGTTCTTGGGTGCCACAAATGATGCAGCCATTGAGGCATGGTTGGAGAACATGGTGATGTGCTTCTCACTTCGGGACTATAACTCCAACATGAAATTCTGCATGGAGGTCTTTCAGCTAAAGGGAAGTGCTCTTCTATGGTGGAAGACGCTGCTACGACAAATGAACATGGTCATCGAAGACATGTCATAGGAACTCTTCAAGGAGGGATTTCAGGAGAGGTATTTGTCTAAGGAATTCATTGAGCACCAACTCAATGAGTTCAAGGCCTTACGATAGGGTGGTCGTAGGTGCTCGAGTATGAGGCCCATGTCATGGAGCTACTTATGTATGCTACACATCTGAACACTGAGAAGATAAAGGTCAATAAGTTTGTGTTCAGCCTTAGCATCAACATTTGTGCGAAAGTGAGGATACTAATGCCTCAGATGTTGCACAATGATGTCCAAAAGGACCTCATAGTTGAGGAAGAGCTGATCAACGGGGGTCAAAGTAGGAATCCTATGAGACGGATGGGATAGGCAACATCTGGTGCACAACAACATAAAACACCAGTTAGACATCCATCAAGGTATCGAGGCACTTCGAGAGGACCCACGTTCACAACACCATGATGATCGACGCCTCAACAATGGACTCCCTACTAAGGAACATAACACCAACATCAACATTGTCCGCAACAACAATAGTTTAGTCATGATCAACAGAATAGACCAGGGTTCCATGCTAGTGGGCCCTTAACTTCTACTTTGGGGACCAGGAGTACTAGACCAAAGACCAGATGCTAGATATGTGGAGAGCCACTTTACCAGCGTGACTTTTCGGTTGAGAGGGCTAGATCAGTCGGGTCAATCAGACACACTGCCATAGGATATTTGGGCAAGGCCCATCGGATTCATGAGGCAATGAATAACCGCCAGGCCAAGCACCAGTCTATTGTGCTTGAGATGTCAAGTACCATCGCTAACCATACCTTTAGTATTTTGATTGATCCAGGTGCTACAGAGAGATTTATATCTGGTGCATCACTAAAAATAATTAAGGTAAAGGTAGTCGAACAGGATGAGTTTAGATATGTGGAAATGGCTTCGAGAGCCAAGAATAAGGTTGGAGGAAAGGTTACGCATTGTAGCCTTAACCTGTGATATTTTGTCACAAAGGAAAACCTGTACATCACGATCTTAGGATCATATGATGCGGTGATCGATATGGACTGGTTGGAATCGTATGATGCTACTCAACTGTAAGATGAAACAGTTAAGTTTGATTGATGATGATGGACATAGATGAGTGATTGTAGGAAAAAACCAAGGAGTTTCCCTAAGGTTCATATCTTCCCTACAACTACAAAAGAGTATGCACAAAGGATGTGAGCTATATGCAATCTCGGTGTTGAATGACAAGGGCATGGAAGAAGGACTAGAAAACCTTCTGGTAGTACAAGAGTTTGCGGACATGTTGCCAGATGAATTACCAGGTTTGTAGCCCGAAAGAGAGTTGGAATTTACCATCGAATTAAAACCTAGAACTGAACTGATAGAAAGAACACCTTATCGAATGTCGACCCCTGAATTACAGGAGTTGAAAATGAAACTGAAGGAGTTGTTGGACCTATGAATTATACGTCCAAGTGTGCCACCTTGGGGTGTGACGATTGTTTTCATACAAAAGAAGGATGGGTCCTGGAGACTCTGCATTGTCTACCATCAAATGAAAAGGGAAACGATCAAGAACCAGTAGTTGTTACCAAGAATAGATGATTTGTTTGATCAAATGAAAGGCGTGATAGTGTTTTCAAAGATCGACTTGAGATCAGGATATCACTAGTTACAGATCAAGGAGGAAAAAATTCCTAAGACAACATTCAATATGAGGTTTGGACATTACGATTTTACTGTGTTACCATTTGGATTGACAAACGCCCCAGGGGTATTCATGATCTTGATGAACGGGGTGTTCCATGAATGCTTGGATAAGTTTGTTCATGTATTCATTGAAGACATTTTGATATATTATCGAATGATGGAAGAACATGATGAACATTTGTGCTTGGTACTATAGTGCTTACGAGAGAACAAATTATATGGGAAACTATAGAAATTCTTCTTTTATTGATCGAGGATTCATTATTTAGGAAATGTTATATCCTATGAAGGTATCGTTGTGGACCCAAGAAAGGTAGAGGCTATTATGTAATGGCATGCATCGACGAACATACCCAAAGTACGTAGCTTCATGGGTTTACTGGGATATTATCGAGGGTTCATCGAAGGTTTTTCGAAGATAGAAAATCCGATTACAGAATTGCAAAAGAAAAATAAGATGTTTGTATGGACCGAAAAATGAGCGGAAGCATTTTGAAGGCTCAAGGAGTTGTTGACGAAAACAACAATACTAAAATTCCATGACATGGATGAGGACTTCTTGGTATGCACAGACGCATCCAAGGAAGGCTTAGGCAGAGTATTGAAGAAAAACAGTCGAGTTATTGCTTACATCTCAAGGAAATTAAGAAAGTATGTAGAGAACTACGCGACACATGATTTGGAGTTATTTTCCATTGTGTATGCCTTGAGAGTATGGAGACACTACCTTCTTGGAAGGAAATTCGAACTGAAAATGAACATGTGGTTTGCAACACATTTTTATGCAAAGTGACTTGAATGTGCGACAAAGGCATTGGTTAGAACTGCTTAGCAAGTACGATTTTGAGATTACCTACATAAAAGGAACAATGAAAAAAGTGGAAGATGTGTTGAGTTGAAGACCACACACATTTTTTGTGATACCTCTTTAGACGAATCTTCGTGAAAATATTCTAACTATACAACGTGACGATGATTGGTATAAACATGTTAAGGAAATTTTCAAACAAGACACCATGTTGGTACCAAAATTTGAGGGATTTACTATGGACAATGATAGATTAATGGGATATAATAATCAGATTTATGTATCGCCTAACGACAAGTTGAGATTTTTGTTCCTAAACAAAGCTCATAGAGGAGTGTACATGGCTTATCCAGGAGTCATGAAGATGAGGGAAGACCTTAAACCTTTATTCTTCTAGACATGAATGAAGGCAGACATAGTTAACTACATTGCGAGATGTCTAGAATGTCAGAAAGTGAAGGCTGAAAATAGACATCTGGTAGGATTACTATAGCCACAGGCTATTCTAGAATCAAAATGGGAGGTCATTTCAATGGAACTTATTGTGGGATTGTCATTGACAGTCAGGAGGCACGACTCGATTTTCATGGTAGTTGACACTCTCAAGAAGAGTGCACATTTTATCATTGTGTGTACGACGTATCAAACGCCAGAGATAGCTAGAGTTTTTATCAGCAAGATTGTGATATTGCATGGCATGCCTAAGAGGATCATATTCGATTGAGGATCGATGTGTATAGGATGATTTTGGACTAGTTTCCAAGTGTCCTTGGGAACCCAACTTAACTTTAGTTCCACGTATCACCTGGAGAGAGATGGGAAGACAAAAAGAATGAGCCAAATCTTGGAAGATATGTTGTGTATGTATGTGATGGACCAACAAAAGCATTGGGAGGAGTTCTTGCCACTGGTAGAGTTTGCGTACAAAAAAAACCATCAAAAAACCATTAATATGACACCTTTTGAGTTTATTTACGAGCGACCATGTTGGATGCCTTTGAGCTAGGATCGACTTGAGGATAGGGTCTTGGTAGGAAAAAAATCAATTCAAGAAATGGAAGAAAAAATGCAAACGATAATACAAAGGATCAAGGAAGAGAAATATCAACAAAAGAGTTATGTCAAAGTCCATCGTGTTGACTGCAGTTATGAAGTTGGTGATCGAGTCTTCTTGCAAGTGAGACAACACAAGAATTCGATCATGTTTGGAAAGGGTGATAAATTTTCTCTTAGGTTTGTGGGACCTTTCAAAGTTGTGGAAAGGAAGGGGCCCGTGGCCTATCGACTAGCCTTTCCTGATTCTTTGAGGATTTTACACGATGTTTTTCATGTATCTATTTTGAGACGTTATGCTAGTGATCCTACACATGTGATTGACATGAGTTCCTTGTATGTTTCAGATGAGGGTGCACTCATGGCGGAGCCAATCTACATTTTGGATCATCGCATTCGTCAACTACGACGTTGAGCAATCGATCGGGTCAAGGTCTAGTGGGACAATTATAGTCCACACTCAGTTCCCTGGGAGGACGCATATGATATGCGCCAACAATTTCCATTTTTGTTTGATAGTTAGACATTTAGATCTTGTGAGATACTTTATTTACTGCACTTATACTGTGAAATTTCAGGACAAAGTTTAAACCAAGAGGTGGTGTATGTAGCATCTCTCTCTTGTGCACACATGATCCAACTTATTCTTTGAGGACACATGCATAAAAGTGATCCAGATTTGTATATGGTTGTCTGTTTCACTTATGGATTTCAATGATGATGTTGTTGGATTATGATGTTATGTTATTTGATATCTATGTATAGATAGGTGTTATTGACGGGTTTATCATGTGTGTTCAGGAAACTTGACTGATTTAGGTTTATGATAGAATCAATGCACCTCCTTGGACTCTGGATCGAGTCCCTGAGTGGACTGTATATAGTTTGGGTATTTCTATTTATGCATATGTGACCTATGATTGGGTATATTATGATGTTGTTTATGGATCATAGACAAGTTTCATCGATGGATGAAGGTTGACAATTACTTGCTAATCAGACTCACATATGGAGTAAATGGGCCAGGCACAACAACTATATATTGAGGGAGAGTTGTAGCTTCATCCCTACCACATCCTACTAGCACTCCTGCTATGGCTCAAATTTTAGGTTAACGATTACCTAGTTCGAGAGATCCATGATGTTATGAGGGCAGAATAAGACAATCGCTCACGAATATTCTAAGGGGCACACAATAAGGAAGGATCATTATTCCTTAGAGGCCCTTAGTCTCTCACAAGGTCTCTTGATGGAGTATTGACTCCAAGGGTTGGAAAACTACCAAAATCAGTTAAAGGGGAGTGGCACCCTTGGAGCACTTAGTGCGTCTTGAAGGGAACGTCGCATAAACAAAACTTGAATAAAGGCGAGTGACACCCTTGGAGCACAAAGTGCTTCTTGAATGGAACGTCATGATTTTAATAAAGGTGAGTCAATGAACCTAGGTGCCTAGAAAACAATAATTGTTTTGACATGGTCGGACTTAAAGTAATTATTAAATGAGTAAATTTCATAAAATCCCCTTAAAAATTCTAATCCTAGTTTAAAAATTAATCCTAAGTCTAAATAAGGTAAGAAGACTAAAACCAAAATAATAAATTAATAAAAGGGGGATAAATAAAAATCAAGTTAACAATTAAAAGAGAAATATTTTATCTAAAGATTTAATTATATGATTATGTGCAAAAAATAATTAACTGGAAATTAATATAATAAAATAAATAAATACAAAAAGAATGTGTAAGCATAGAGAGGAATCTAGAGACTAGTTAACTACAGAAGAATCCCATTTTTAACTCAACAAAGATTTAGAAAGGTGTCAGTCATAAATTCGGAATAATGGAATAAAAGACAACTAGGAGTGATTTAAGGAGTTCTTTTACGAGATGTGAGGGAAAGTGACTTATAATTAAATTAAATTTTGGAATTTTTCTGGTGCAACTATTTAGAGGGTGACAAGTGTATGGGGAGGGGAAATTCTAAAATTTATTATTTAAAAAGTGAATTAAATGTGCAAAATGATTGGGTCTTGAAAAAAAATCTTATAAAGCAATTGGTAAGGAGGAGAAGAGGATCATGACTGGTATGTGTAAAGTTATGTTTCAGAATTTATTTGACTGATTTTACTTCCAAGAGTTGGGATACCCATCTAGAGAGAGAGAGTGGTAGCTCGACCTTGTGAGGTGAGCTGGGAGATAAAATTTTCTAGTTGTGTTTTTGCGTGGCCCCTTTGCAGCTCAGGGGGCTAAGGGGGAAGAAGACTAGCCCTAGCATTTTCTAGGAGGTATCGGTGAGGTATTCATGATTAACAAGTAGGGAGATTGACAAAGCACAAGCATGGGAGAACATCTCAACATTTCAGCTCAACGGATACAGTATTTTTATTTGAATTGCACTTGTAAAAGATTTAATTGTAAATGAGTTTAAACTATTGTCGCAACTGTGTGTATTTAGAAGATTGATTGATAGATTCCTAGACTTTTGAAAGAAAATTTGGTTTTGAGGATATGGAGAATATAGTTTGGGTTTCTTGGATCAACTATAATTTCAGTAAGATTTATGTTCTATAAAGGATGCTTGAATTTCCCACCAATCAAATTCTCAACGATGAGGCTTATTCATGTTTTTATGATCTTGTTATTATTTTATTTTTTTTTGTATATTTTTATTGAAATATTTTAAAGAGATTAACCTCCTTCATCTAAACATTTATGTCCTTTTTCTCTTGCCTTCTTGAAGGATTCAAACCATTGTATAATAAAAACCCTTGTAACTATGATAACTAGTTATGTGTTAGTCACTACTGGGGCCTTCGGGTGCATGGACGACACACAAAGACCATTGGTCGCAGGGGAAATACCATGGTGTCTCAAAAAGTGTTGAGCATGATAATATTCTAGAAAAAACATTTTTCGTCGGTTTTTTTGTTTATGTTTTATCAGTCATTCTGGGTTTATTTCATTCCTGGGAATCATAAGGTTGCGTTATTTGACTTAGTAAAATGGTGGTTCGCCTTTTATGTGTTTGCAAAGGATGTAAAGATTCGATTGTGCACTTTCTATCTTGAATTTTTTTTAAGAATGTTCTATCTAGTTTTATAATATTTATTAGAGAAAGAACAATGTTAGGTTTAGTGCTTTTGTTTTTCTTGATCCATGACATAGATTGTGCAAAATTTGGCTTCCTATTTGCTTGAACTCTAGTTTCTTTTTACTTTGTTTTTCTTTCTTGAGAGGGTAAGCTATTATATCTCCTCCTATCTATGGTGAATACTTTTCCTAAAAGTTTCTTTGAATTTTTAAAAATCTCAATTTTAGATGGGAGACACTTCTCTAGTTTTTCCATAACATTGTAGTATGGATTCCAGATCAACTAGAATTGAGACTGCTATATTTTTTGCATAGAAAATTTTATGAGCTACTCATTAGAGTAAGCTCGATCTATGTTCGAACCTTTTGATCATGTATCAGTTTAATGCAACATGCGTATACTAATAATTTGGTCACATATTTTGTGATTTATTAGTTGGACAATGTTGTATATATGCTTTTGTCAGTCCGATTACTCCCCCATTTTTTCCTTTTTATATTGGGAGCTCCCTTTCATTAAGAGTGGTGACTCGAAATGCTATTGGCATTTATCCGAAAACAAGAAGCTCGATTCCACTACCCACTTCGGATGACCTATTATGTTTGGAGATGTAGCGACGTTTTGGTTGACATATTAATCTTGATGATTTGCTTTGAGGTTGGGTCTTTTTAGAGGTGGACAGTGACGGGCTTGGCTAGTTTTCATTGTAAGAGGGGATTTTTTAATCATAAATTAATATATAAGGGGAGTGTTTAATGATAAATCAATATATATTGATGTATTTTCAAGAATATTGGTTGTTTAATGAGAATTTATTATAATGAATCTAGTTTGTTGGGATTATAATCAAGTGAATAAGACTCGTTCATGTAATTATTTTTGGTTAAATAATGTTCATGGTAGTAAAATGTTTTTATGAGAAAATGGAAATTATATAAGGGTTGAATGTATAATAAGTATTTGATTTTGGTCGAGAATATTAATATTTGTATTATTATCAATTATAGTCTAATATGAAAGGATATGTTCTGATGTGGATAATGGAAAGGAGATGTTCTAATATGGATAATGGAAATATGTTGTGAAATGGATGATCATTGATGTTGTTGTTTTAGCTAGTTTCTTGAATATGATTATGTTAGTAGGATGTAGACACATCCTTGTTCCTCAGAAAATTCGCCAGACCTGAGACCTTAAATGTTTAAAATCAATTGGAACCTGGGCTTGAGCATTGTTTATGTGTCTTAGAGGTCCTAACCTTGCAGGGTAGGTTGGGCGGGTAGTTGTTTTTATTCATTGTTATTTATGTTTATGTTTATCGCTAATCTACTAAATTCATTAATTTGTTATGCTATTTATGTTTATGTGTCGCTATCCTTCATGACGAGTTGATTGCGTCGTTAGTGAATTCCATGATGAGTAACTGGTACTGCTATATTTATTATGTTGTTGAATAGGTGTTAATGCAAAAAAAAAAAAAAAATACCTTTCTGCTTCGACCTTTGTTAATTGTAACCGAGGGATGTTACAGATGACTTATATGTGTATTTACATGTTAAAGTGTTTTCTTATCTATTGGAGTTACTTCACACACACCCAAGATTTCATTTTCCTAAGGTTTTTCCTTGTTTATTAGTCATAACTAGTCATTATTTAGTCTCCTATATTTTAGTGGAAAATACTCCACCTAGAGAATATTTTCTTTCAGTTGACACTTCAGTTTGACTAGTTGAGTTGAGTTTAGATGTTGCATTGGTTTTGTCACCATGTAAAATTGGGATAGTCACCACGATAATTTGACCTTGCCTTGGTTTCATCACCATAATGGTACATTACCCTTGATTCCATGAGTTAACTCCTCACTACTCTCTGTACAGTCAGTTAACTGAAGACTGGTTGACTAGTTAACTCAACTAGCTGGCAGTTCAATCCCGTAACTTCCTCAGAGACTAGACTAGGTGGCAGTTCACTCATGTAAGTGTTGGTGTGTGTCCAGATCACTCTAGACCACAACTATAGAACATTTTTTCTCCTCCATTGCACACTCATTGAGTTATACAGAGTATATCATGTGTAAATTATTCATTATTCACAACGGTTAATGAGAATTCTTCTATTATTTCTCTCCTTCTTCTTATTTCTCAAATTATATCTGCAAATGTGTGTATTATTGTTTATTTAGATCTATTATGTGCAGTTTCAACACACTTATAGGGTATCAGAGATGACGGATTGCTAAGCAAAAGCTACACCAAAAATTTTGTAGGTACAAAAGATTGAAGACATCAGAAAGATGTATTTCCAAAAAGAATTCTTTCTTACACCTTACAAATACTTTGCATGGAAGGAGAAAATAGCCATACATATCCAAACTAGAGTTTTGTAGAGGTTAAACTTGAATACAGATACAAAAACGACATCATCCATAGAAAAATACAAGTATTTAAATCGCATGGATGAGGCATTCCGAACAATTTGCAGTCTTATTTCTCCCGATTTCCTTTTTCATATATATTCTTGTAAGAATCCTAATGAATCCTGGACCACCTTGGAAGGGCTCTTTGAAAAACATGATGACCCGAGGGGACACATGTTGGAGGTGGATCTGCTCACATTAGATCCAAAAAACTTCGATAATATCCAATATTTCTTTACAAAATTCAAGGATTTATTGTCGCAACTCAAATCTTGCAGGGTTGATAAATTGAAGGAGGTGAAACAAATGGTTCTCACCATTCTCTCCAAGCTTGGTCCTAAATTCTCTATATTCGTATCCACATTCCATACTGTCATATTCACCTTTAGAGCCACCTGGAAGATGCCTTCTCTTGAGGACTTTATCGAATCCCTGGCACAAGAGAAAACCAAGCTCATCAACATGGGAAAAATCAAAGTCCCAAGGGCACATGCACTCACAGTGCATGATGGCAGCCAAAAATATCAAAAATCTAAAGATAAAGATGCCTTCTCTTAAGGAATTTATCGAATCCCTGACACAAGAAAAAACCAAGCTCATCAACATGGGCGCAATCAAAGTCCCAGGGGCGCATGCACTCACTGTGCATGATGGCAACCAAAAATATCAGAAATATAAAGATAAAGATAAACAGAAATCTCATGCACATACGAAGAAGGAAGGGTACACAAAACCCTTCACTGATGCCTCTGGATCCAAAGGGGAAAAGGGAAGAAAAGGGGAGAAATGCATGTATTGTCACAAAGGATTCCATTCAGAATCCACATGCATGAAAAAAAAAATAGATCTGATGTCTCAAATACTTCAGCAAAACAAACTTGGAGATCGCATCCTCGATGGTGCCAAGAAGAAGAAGTTAGAAGATCCAAATTCCAAGAAAGGCAATTCTAGCCATGGCTTGATTTCCATCAACTCCTCTCCTGATGCTTGGATCGTAGATTTAGGAGCATCACATCACATGGCTTCCTCAAAAGTAGTATATTCTTCTTTGGATGCATGAAAATTTCCTCCTATTATAATGGGGGACAACTCTTCTGTCGAAGTCATTGGAAAAGGAAGGATTGAACTCACCAATGCAAGCTCTGAGAATGTGTTGCACATTCCCAAAATTTCTGTCAACCATTTCTCCATGTATCAGATGACGAATTCTGACACTGGAAAGAAATTCATATTCACACCAAATTCCGTGGACATCTACGACATGCAAACCAACTCCAAGGATGCTACCCGTGAGGTAAATCATCAGTCTAGATTGTATACCTTTTCTAAATTCATTGAACCTAATTCTTCTTTACTGCTTACTCATGTTGATGAAAGTAGTAGGATATGGCACGAAAGGTTTGGACATTTGAATTTCAGATACGTGCAATAGCTTAGCAAGAAAATATTGGTTGATGGTATACTAGACATCCATTTCTCCAAGGGAGTGTGTGAGGGATGTGTTCTCAGGAAACACCCTTAAGAGAAATTCGCCAAGGGAAAGTCTCATAGAGCCTCTACACCTTTAGATCTGATCCATAGTGAGCTCATAGGTCCTTTTTCACATCCATCGATCAGGAAAGTGAGGTTTTTTCTCATTTTTGTTGATGATTTCTCATGTTTTACTTGGATCTACTTTCTTAGGAAAAAATATGAGGTCTTCTAACACCTCAAAGATTTCAAAGCCCTGGTTGAGACACATTCTGGAAATAAGATCAAAGTCCTCCAAACTGATAATGGGGGAGAGTATGTAAATCATGAGATCCATAATATTTTCCATGAGGCAGAGATTTAGTTGCAGCACACAGTTCCCTATACTCCGCAGAAAAATGGAGTTGTTGAGAGAAAAAACAGATCTCTATAGGAGATGGCATCTTGTATGTTGCATGCAAAGTCATTACCATGGATACTATGGTCCAAAGAACCTAATTGTGAAACATACATTCGAAACAAATCTCCCCATATATCTATCAAGGATAAGACCCCCTATGAGGCTTGGAGTGGCCTCAAACCGGAAGTGACCCACTTTTGCATTTTCTGTTCATGTTCATGGGCTAGGATTCCCTTTGAAAAGAGGAAGGAACTTCATCCACAGAGCACTGCATGCATTTTTGTTGGATACCCTGACAATGTGAAGGGATATTGGCCTATTGATATTTATTGGGATCAGATCATCATTGAGCATAGTGTCCAATTCAAGGAAAGTGTCTCGCATGCACCTCAATAGCTTCATGCAGACACCTTCCTTCTTCCACTTGTCCAAGATGATGAGCATGCACATGCCAAATCTTATTCAGACGAGAGTTATTATTCAAAGGACTCAGATGATTTAGATTTAGGGTCAGTACAGTCAGATGCAGAGTCAAAGCATCCAGATGTAGTTGTAGAGCTAGAGCAGAGGCCCAAGTAGGCACAAACTACTCTTCAGGATGCAGTGGATCTCGTTGGTGATCCAGCCGATACTAGGAGGTCTCGATCCGATTTTAAGGAGCCTCCTATTGCACTCACTGCCACTGAACCATTTCCCTCCATGCATCTTTTCTTGGTTCAATATTAAGATCCACAATCTTATGGCAAGGCTACTGAAAATCCCTTTTGGGAATCCTTCATACAGGAGGAGTACAACCCCCTCTTCGAGAACCAGAATTTGGTTTTGGTTCCCCTTCCTTCTGGGAGGAAACTTGTCAGAAGTAGATGAGTCTACAGGACCAAGAACACAGTGGATGGATAGATTAGCAGATACAAAGACAGGCTTGTTGCTAAATGATTTCAGCAAGTTCATGGTATTGACTATGATGAGACCTTTTCTCTAGTAGAGAATATGGATTCCATACGATTGGCACTTGCCATTGTGGTATCCAAAGGATGGGAAGTCCATCAGATGGACGTGAAGAATGAATTTATTCACGGTGATCTCTCTGAGGATATCTACATGGAGCAGCCACAGGGATTTATGGATGACTCATCTTTGGTATGTCGACTGAAGAAGTCTCTTTATGGCCTCAAGTAGGCTCTGAGGGAATGGTATTCCAAGATGGAATCCTACATGTTTTCATAGAACTTTGTACGTTGTAAATCATACCCAAATGTCTACATGCTCGGGATGACTGAGTCACTTCTACTTTTAGTTCTATATGTCGATGATTTGTTGATCACCGAATGCTCGACTTTAGCGATTGTTGTAGTCAAGAGGATTCTACATGACATGTTTTTTATGACAGACATGGGTCCGCTACACTTATTCCTTGGACTTGAGATCAGTCAAGATGCATGAGGCATCAAACTGTCTCAGGCAAAGTATGCACGAGATATCCTTGAGAGATTTCACATGACAGACTGCAATTTTGCCTCAATTCCTTTCCTATCAAGAGTCAAACTTGAGGATGGCGGGGAGACTCCATTGATTGAAAACACACTATACAAACAACTAGTGGGGATCTTGTTGTATCTCACACACTCCAGACCAGACCTCTCATATGCAGTTGGCGCAATTTCTAGGTTCATGCAGGAGTCGCATGAGCTACATTTGAAAGTTGCAAAGTGTATCCTTCGATACATACAGGGCACCAACACCTTTGGGATTCATTCTGCACCAGAATCTACATTATATCTCATCAGGTTTACTAATTCTGACTGGAATGGCTATAAAACTGATCACAAGTCCACATCTAGTTACTCACTCAGTCTTGGTTCTAGGCCTATCTATTGGTCAAGCAAGAAGCAAGCTACCATTTCTCTATCTTCAGCTGAGGTAGAGTATAGAGGGGTAGTTAATATAACCATTCAGGTTATGTGGCTACAACATTTTCTCATTGATTTGGGAATTCAGTTTCATCGATCGATCGTCATCTGGTGTGACAACCAAAGCACTCTAAAGTTCTGTAGAGATCCAGTTCAGAGGTAGCAGATGAAGGACATTGAGATCTATATGCACTACATCCATGACTTAGTACACAAGGGGATTATCTACTTACATTTTTGTCCTTCAACAGAACATACGACATACATCTTCACCAAGACCTTCCCTGAGAAGAAGTTCCATTCTCTGTGAAGTCATCTTGGAGTAAAGGAGACAATTTCCCAACAACTGCATCTCTTCTTTTTACATACATTTTACCTTGAGGGGGGGCTTTGCCCATGAGGTTTTCTGTCTTTCCTCACTTTACTTCAGTGTATATTTTGTATTTGGGTACCTAACATGGCCTCGTTGTCGGGGCCCATTCTTTATTTCCACCATAGTGATGTTCAGGGCGGGTGTTGGAGTTAATTTACACACACCTGGGATTTATTTTTCCTCATTTTTCCCTTTTTTATTAGTCATTATCCAATCTCCTATATTTTAGGGGAGAATATTCCACCTGGAGAATATTCTCTTTCAGTTTCACTAGTGGAGTTGAGTTTAGATGCTGCATTGGTTTTTTCATGACGCAACATTGGGATCAGCACCATGCTAATTCGACCTTTCCTTGGTATCATCACTAGACTGATGCATTRCCCTTGATTCCCTTAGTTAACTCGTCACTACTTTTTGTTCAACTAGTTAACTAAAGACTAGTTGACTGGTTAACTCAACTAGGCGGCAGTTCACTCCCATAACTGCCCGAGAGACTAGACTARGTGGCATTTCACTCTTGTAACTGTTGGTGTGTGTCCAGATTACTCTAGACCACCACTATGGCACATTGGTTCTCCTCCAATGTGCACTCATTGAGTTATATAGAGTATATCATGTGTAAATTATTCATTATTCACAACATTTAATGATAATTCTTCTATTCTTTCTCTCCTTCTTCCTCTTTCTCAAATTCTCTCTACAAATGTGTGTAATATTTAGTTAGATCTGTTCTGTGTAGGTTCAACACATTTACATTATCATTTCATGGTACATATATTTTCCCAGTAGAAGATCAAATGACAATCGTGTTAAATTGAGAGGGGTTAATTCTTTTTAGAGAGTGATATTATACCTTAGATTGATTCCTTCCTATACTTGGGGGATCAATTTCCTTAGTTGTCATTACTTTTATTTCCTATCAAATTAGTGTGAGATTTTACATAATTTGATTTATCCTCCAAGTTGAGTTTAAGGGCGGATGTTGGAACCTATGGTTCTTAGCTTAAAATTACCTTCTTGAACACATGAGAAGTAGTGTACCTCCATAAGAGTTGACAAAGATGGAGTGCTAACCAACCATTTACTTTGGGGGAATAAAATTTGACTTCGTCCACTTTAATCACCAGGTCTATATTATGTGGATAGTTATGGGGTCTGGTCCTAGACATTGGGGGTTTTATATATCTACCTAAACCTACATATAGACAATCTTATAGATCAATCTATCATCATCATATTTGTATCTATGCTCATTGTGCTAAATTTTCAAATATTGTAACACCACCTCTTCTTTTGGAATGATGGTTATTCACTTTTAATGTACTTCCTTACTCAAATAATAAATAGAATTACATAAATTATTTCTCCAAAAGCATTACTAATGCACAATAATAACATTCCAATGTTAAATACTTAAGAAAGCTTCCACTCTTCCCATATTTTTTTAAGTCCACTTTCTCTTCCTAATGTATACAACTAACTCATAATGACATTCCAATGTTAAATACCTAAGAAAACTTCCACTCTTCCCATATTTTTCTAAGTCCACTTTCTCTTCCTCATGTATACAACTAACTCATAGTTATCTAACTAGGAGCAACATAAGGTCACGATTAAATAAATACTTATCATCATCATTTAAAAACTTATATTGTTATGTTATAATAATTAAATGAATCATCAAACCTTGTTTATAAATAAGGTTAAAATGGGTTATATGTACTTTGTCGATAAGGAGAAAAATGAATATATTCATATCTATAGACTATCATTAATAAGAAAAATAAGTATATTGATATGAGTAAACTATAAATAATATATATATATATATATATATATATATATATATATATATATATATGGTGAATGTATGAAGAAACTACTATTTATACAAGTTAAATGAATAAAAATATTTTTTTTAGTAATTTTATATGAAAGTAAAATATAAAAGAATATTATTTTGTTTTGTTTTATTATATATATACTTTTAATATATTAATTAATTTTTTTTTAATAATTTATCAAAATAAAATTTGAAAAAACTTCATTATTCATATATACTTGTATATCAAAATAATATATATATTAATTAAAGATATCCAATTTTATTCTCCACAATCTATCATAACATTATATAATAAAAATTTATGAGTCGCATTAATGATATAAGTGTATAGTATTTATTTGTATTAGAAGAGTTTACTTAGGATGGCAATAAAGATAAACTTGACTTGCTATAGATTTTGGTAGATAGAGATGCTTAAATTATTACGAGGATAACATAGATAGAATGAGATCTTCCTTTTAAACCTTAATATGTCACCTTTGCTTTCCCAACTTAGATTTCCTTAAGAAGTTACATCGAGATTTAAGTTTTGGAAGGAAAATGGACGGGTTTAAAAGGATTAAAAAGAAACAATTATTTATTAAGGTAACTTAGAATGTAGATTTTGTATCTTTTTATTTCCTTATAATTCTTTTTATTCCCTTATAAATCTTTAAAAAAAAATGATTGTTCCAATTATTTTTGAAATTTGATTTGTTATTTTTATTTGGGTAACTTGGATAAGTACGTATTTGTCATGAAAGGTGTATGTATTTCTCTCCAACCATATGTTAGATCATACTATGTTATCAAAAACAATAAAGAAAACGACCATCTTACTTAATAATGTTTTATGGTGTTATTTTTTGATTAAATAAAAATTAAAGATATATAAATAAAGAAGATAAAAAATATATATTCTTTTATTAAATTTTATTAGTGTTTTTTCAATTAAATAAAATATATGAGAAATATAAAGGAAACAATTATGTTAATCATTTTTTAAATAAATAAAAAATCATAATAGAAAATGAAAAAAAGTGAGTTTAATTAATAATGTTTTATAAGAAACACTTCTTTTTGGTTTTGAACGGGAATAATACTTTTCTTCGGTTTTGAAATTATATCTCTGTGGTTTTGAATGAGAATAATACTTATCTGTAGTTTTGAACTAAAATAATACTTCTCTGTGGTTTTGAAATTATATCTCTGCGCTTTTGAATGAGAATAATACTTCTCTGTTGTTTTGAAGGAGATGTTTTATTTCTAACATTATATCTATGGTTTTGAATGAGAATAATACTTCTCTTTGGTTTTTACCTTTTTTAACAAGAATAATCTTCGTAGTTTCTCTCAGTTTCTCCATAACCTCTCTGTGGTTTTTGAAAATTATTTTTGACTTCTTCAACCAATTGAGCAATTGGACATGTGAAATGAGGTGAGTCACTTTTTACTTTGATTCAATTTTAATTTAAAATATATTTATAATCTATTAACTTAAAGAGATTTAAATGTATTTTATTTATTTATTTATTTTAAGTTTCACAAGTAAAAGTTGATTTGAGAGATAAAGACAATCCAAAATAATAATTGTTACATTTTGTTTTCTCTTCTTTTTAATATGAGCACTCCACCACCTATTCCAAAAACTCATCCTAATAGGGGAAGGCCCCCCAACATCACCCTAGATATCTATTACGATTATATGGAATCAGTAGAAAAAGGAGAGAAGAGAGAAATTCCAAAATCCAAATAGAGTTAGAAACATTAGAAAAATAGAGTGAAGAAAGAGACATAAACTCCAAATAGAGCTAGAGGCAATGATTGATAAAAAAATTAAAGACACCATTCAAACTCAAATTGTAATGACCCTCTATTACGCCTAAGAAAAAGCAAAGCACAAAAGGTAGTTTTTTTAAGAATTAGGAATTTGCGTCAACATATAATTCAACAACACATAATCAATGACATCATAATTAAAGGAATTAAAATTTTCTCATCATCATAATAAAGTAATGTCACAACTGACACATCAACATATTTAGTAACAACATATAATTAACACATCATCATAATTGAGTAATGACAAAAAAATTAAAAGCGTCATGAATGGTGGTGCAAAATCGACTCATCATGATCAACTAGAATCATCAGTACTTTTAAATATCTCAACTCATCACATAAAGATAATCATCAAATAACAAAAGGATAACATGATATAACAAAACGATAACATAATTATCATCGGGATAACATAATAATGACATAGAGATACTACCCGCCCAACCTACCTTGCAAGGTTAGGACCTCCATGACACATAAGAAATGCTCAAGCCTATGATCCAATTGATTTTGACCATTTAAGGTCTCAGGGATGGCGATTATTCTAAGGAACAAGGAGGTGTCTAATTCCCATATCCCAACATAATACGCAATCCAAACTAGCTCATCAATCTCATCTAAGAATCAATTACTCTTCCCAGTGCAAATAATAATCTACTCTACTTAATAAATCTTCAAGCAACATTGAGTGTAAATGAGTAAGAGGATTTTACATAAAGAATAATAACCCAATGAGCATAAATAAATATCAGTCTCGTGTAAATCAACTATGCATATTCATATTAAGGAATATCTTCTAAGAATACATAACATGAATCTAAGGGATAAAATCATACATTCATTTGCAAGATACCACAAGAAGATCAATCTTCTTAAGAACTACATTAAATTTATATGCTACCTTGCATTATGCATCCAATTTATAAAACTAAAACCATCAATCATAATATCAATTAATAAGAAGTCTACTGCTGGCATATCCATTTAAAATAACTAAGGGGTTCAATCATAGCAAGAAACATGGAAAGATTCCAAGACTTCCTTACATTTCCATTGCCAAAAACTATAAGAAGTCAACCCATAATTAAGAATGAGATAAGATAAATTATATTTTATCTTGCATATCCATATATAAGGACAATTAAAGAAAAAAAAGTTTTACTTTAACAATAAGAATAAAGAACCGGATATTGACTTAAAACCCAATTAAAAGAACCAAGGGAATACCCAACAATAATATAAGAAACCAATATCAACTTACAACTCCATTCAAGAGTATTAAGAAAGACTAGGTCTTATTTCAACCATACGTAAGAATGCAATTGCTATTTTAAAAATTCTTTGGAGGAGTGAAGGAAAGACCAACCATAATAAGTAACAAATAGAAGTCAACTACCTACGTATCCATTTGAGAATTAAGAAAATAAAGTCTTATTAAACCATAAACAATAAATCACATGCTAACTTATAAATCTATTTAAAATTTTAGGAAGACCAATCTTAATTGACCAAAGATAATTAATATTGAGAGGCTAAATCACATGTCCAAAGTAAGGAATAAGAAGGAGTTCCATAATCTATCCTAGCCCCATATTTGGTGTGCATAAAAATACGAAATTCATTCCAAACCCTTGTCTAGCCCTCCATCCGACACTTAATCCATTCCTCCATCCGAAATTTAATCCGATCCTCCATCCGACACTTAACTTCTAAAAATTGTGATTAATTTTAAGTGCAACAAAAATGATTTTTATTAAGTATAGCTTAGAGGAAGGGACAATAATTAATGCAGGGTATGTCAAGAAGTGGAAGCGACAGGTAAGAGGTGAGTGATCATGTATACTTGCAGCCAATCAATAGTTCAACTCACTCTTCATGGTTTTAACCCTACGATGTTACCACTGGTTTAAAACATGGAAATTAATACAAAACAATTAACTGGAAAAAGAGAAACCAGACACGAATAGGTTATTTGACACTGTAATATCAAGATAGACGTTTTTATATGAAACTTAATCTGAAACCTGTTCCTACCCTTGATTTGGCCTTTGACCTGACCCCTGATCTAGCCCTTGATCCATCCCCTGATCCGACCCTTGATCTGGACCTTAAAACAACAAAATTTATGAAAAAATCGAATTAAATTTATAGGAAGCAAATAGAGTTCATGAATGATTAAGCTTAAGGAAGGGTCATTAAATTAACAACATAGGTACTTAGGAAAGTCATTTATTTGTTGTAGCTTCAATATCATTTTCGAATTTAAATCCTATCATACAAGATCTTTTAAAATTTTCACTCTTCAAATTGTATAGGTCACATTTCCAGAACAATCAATAATATCAACTACAAGACTTCAACCTCCTACATTGAACGAATATGACACAAAAATTGAGATTTATAAAAGAAAAATCAAAGATTCAGGAAGAGGAAAAGCTATCACTCAATTGGTAAATTCTAGGTTATTCAAAGGATGACAACGAACTCAGATTTTAAAATTCAGAGTGCCTACACAGTGAAATATGTGTGAGATACAAATTCGTTTTGGGTAACTGATTGGTTCGATGTTCTAAGAAGTGGAAGAAACAACGATCAAGGGAGTGAACATAAGAAGGTTCGATGTTCTAAGAAGTGGTAGAAACAACGATCATAATATTTTCCAAATTTCATTGCCTTAAATTTGCAGTGATAAAGATCTTAGATTGTTGATTGATTGGAAACAATCAAAATAACTATAAATTGGTACCATCATTTGAATTAGAAGTGGTTATAGAGCCTCCACAAAATTCTCATTCCAGGAAAAATTTTAACCACTACAAAGTGAAAATGGATCTACCAATTCGATTTGAGAAAGAGGTTTAACAAAAAAATTATTAAAAATTATGACAACACCGTAAACAAAGTTTTGTTCCTAGAAATTGAAATCTGAATCAGTAATCACAAGGGTTAATCATTTCTTCATGGTTTTTCCCAAACACAACCATATAAATACACAATATTCTCCACATGCAGCATGAGACATTTATGCATAAATCACATCTATAAAAATAATATATTAATTATAACTCCGGTATGCAATCACTGGAAGCAACTAAGAAATTAACATTTTGTATGTATATATCCTCGCAACCATTAATCATTTTGAGAAATCAAGATGGTGACAATTTTCATAAATTTATCTCCTAGATTTCAATAAATTCTTTCGAGGACTTGTCCAATCAAGTTTATAAATACAATCATTTTATGGAGAAATTACATGAACTCTATTATACATATTAAAATTTAATACAATTTCAAATGTTAGAATAACAGTACCGTAACCGACGACAAAGGAATATGAAGATTTTCTTTTGCAATGGCGCTCCTTCCAGCTCCTTGCTTGCTAATCGTGAAGACTTCACCGGTACCTCCCAACCAATGCTAGGGGTACTCTTCTTTCTCCTTGTCCCCCCGAGCCGCAAAGGGGCTACAAACAAACACAACCATAATACTCTATCTCTCGGCTTGCCTCGCAAGGTCAAGCTACCACTCTCTATTCAAGTTGGGTATCCGAACTCCCACAAGAAAAATTAGTCAAAGAAATTCCAATAGCATAACCTTATGCATACCAGTCGTCCCCATTCCTCCTCTCAGCCATTTCCTTTATAGAATTTTCTTAGTGACAACTTTCCATTTACACATTCAATTTATTTTTAATAATTTAATTAGGAATTTTTTTCTCCATACACTTGTCACCCATTCCCTTAGTTGCACCAATAAATCCACCATTTAATTTAATTTAATGTCAATTTTCGTTACCCATCCTAAAATCGCTCCTGAAATTACTCCTAGTTGTCCTTTTATTCCCTCTATTTCCCTTTTAATGACAGATGTTTTTCTAAAACATAGTCGTGTTTAATTTAGGAAAGTTCTTTAGTTAGACTAGACTAGATACATTTCTATGCTTACACATTTATGCTTTATTCCTTTCTCAACTAAAATTCTAAATTAGTATTTACTTGCACAAGTGTATTAATCATTCCTTAGGATTTATTTTTATTTTCATTTATTCTTAATTTGATTTATTTCATCCCCTCATCATTTAATTCAAAATTTTTAGTTTTTAGTCTTCTCACTGACTTAGACTTAGGCTTAGTTAAATATTTATTTTTGAAAGCCTAGAACCTTAGGGATTATGCTTAATCATGTTATTCTTTAGTTAATTCATTAATCAATTAATTAATTCGGCAAGTGCTGAAGGTTTTAAGGTTGAATATTCGCTCAAGTTTTCTAGGCCACCTAGATTCATTGACTCGTTCTTTTTTTCTTTAAACCGCGACATGCACTTCAACACGCACTCTGTGCTCCAAGGTTGCCACTCGACTTTGATTCAATTTTAATTATGCGACATGCCCTTCAAGAAGCACTACGTTCTCTAAGGGTACCACTCTCCTTTGACTCAATTTTAATTACGTGACATGCCCTTCAAGATGCACTACGTGGTACAAGGGTGTCACTCACCTTTGACTGGTTTTGGTAGATGTCCAACCCTTGGAGTCAATACTCCATTCATGTGACCTTGTGAGACACTAAGGGCCTCTCAGGAATAAGGGACATGCCTTATTGCACGCCCCTTATAATATTCATGAGCGACTGTCTCAAATCTTTCTTCACGACATCGTGGATCTCTAGAACTAGGTAATTGACGCAACCGCACTCCTCGGAGCACGACCGCTCTTTCCTCAGGACCTTCTTTCTCCTCGGCCCGAAGAACTCAAAGGTTCTTCTGATTCCCTATCAGGAATATTTCTCACCCACATATTCTCTTCGCCGCGACCCTCTCCTTGACTTATCGGAGGATCGGAACTCGCGGTTTCATGAGTCCACCGTCGATCACTGGGTTCTCGAATCCCCAAGACCCGATGGTCACTCAATCGCTAACTTTTATCCTTCCTCTGTCGGGACTCCGCGCTATCGCGATCTCACCACTCATGACTTCTCTACTCGCGAGGTTGAATAAATTCCACGTCGACTCCCAATAACTGAGACGCCGAAACTCGCGATCTCGCTCCCTTGTGACTTCGCTTCTCATGAGGTCGAGTAATTTCTACGTCAACCCCCAATACCCGAGACACCGAAACTCCGATATGATCTTATCGCACTTTCGGTACTCAACACCTTGCGTCCTCGTGACTTGGAGTACCCAATACTTGGGCTCTCACCCCTGTGAGCTCCCAAGTTCACGAGGTATCTGGATCTCTGACACCTGTTTTCCACTCCTCCGACTCCCTGTGGCCCACAGTGTTTACGCGACCGTCGGAATATCGCGTCTCGCAACTTCGCGATTTCCGCTGTAAACTTTTGGAACGTCAACTTACGAGTTTCCGATGCACGAGGCTAT
>JASDQU010309648.1:93052-138649 GCA_032191745.1 Picea mariana
CTTAGGTTTTGGTTTACTTATAGGAGTAGAACAACTCAACATATCAATAACAATGTCATTTGCAACAATATTCACAAATTATTGCATGTTAGGAATAGAAAAATTATCAATCTATACAACATAATCAACAATAGGTTTCTCTTGTAGTAATGCAATCTAAACTCCACTTGCAACAAATAAAAATTTCCTATATGCAACAAGGACAGGTGTATGTAGGGAGGAAATAACAATATCATATCGAAGACCTTTTCTTAGTGAATCATCTCAAGGGTAATAGGATTTTTTTTTTTTTTTCCATTCTTCCCAAGTCCTCCTGTGGTATATTCAATCATTCTCAGCAGTTGGGATCTACTGTGAGTAGTTTTTTTATCATTACTAGGAGAAAAACATTATTGGTATCTAATGGTGTACATATATCAACAACATATATCTTACAATCAATTAGTCTATAAGAAAGAATATCAATGGTGGAAGAAGCAATAGGTGAGTCTGGTAGATCAACAATATTAATCTTCCTCTCAACATTTTGCACTCAACAAAGTTATTCATCAAGTTTCTGTTTACAATCCCTCAAACCCTCAATATTCTCATCGTTCTTAGTCAATTGTTGTAGAAAGGAATCATAATATTCTTTTAAATACTTATATTCATCAAACATGAGGTTTTTATCTAATTGAAGTGGGGAAGCTTCTTCAAGAAGCTTATCAAAGGTGTTTAAGTTCCAGTTGAGTTGAGAAATAAAGGAGGGAAGTARAAATCAAGGAGCGGGTCGAACACAAGAGAAATTTTATTTTCAACCTAGAATGCACAAACATCCATATGGGGATAGGGAATCCATATCCGTCCACCTTTAGTTGATTATCTACCAGAAAATGAAAATGGAAGTCGAGCCAAAAAAAMAAAATGCAGATTCAATCAAGACACTAGTTGGATCATTGGTTTAGTTTGATCACTGGTTGGATCTTCCTCCTATAAAGTTCAATGTTTAGTGAATGGTAGACCACGAACCGAGGAATCAAAAAATTATTCTAATCTCAATTTTTTCAGGCTACATAATTCGGATGAACCCTTCTTCTAAATGATAATAAGATTTGGTTCAACTATAGGAAAATATCCAGTCGATTCAAGAAGAGGGATATGGTCAATTTTTAGTCGACCGACTTCAGTTAAGTATCAGTTGAGGAGAAGAGATACTATTTGTGTGATAAACCATTAGTCCATTCTCAATTCCGTTGATGGGAAAGAAAGAGTTTTCATGACGAAGGAAATAAAATGTTGATGTTTTGGTAGATGCGGGAAGATATTTCCCTCCTATATGACCTTTCTTAGATGCAGAGAAGATTATAGAAGCAAGAGATCAATTGGAAAGATGTTGAAATACCCTAGAAGAGAAGTCGTCCCAGAAGAATAAAGTATAATGAAAAAGACACCTTCCTAGAAGAGAAGTTGTCTCGGTTATAAGGAAAAGAGTAATATAAATAAGGAGGAGTCTTAGCTCATTTTTTCACTCAATCACATTCTCTGAGCTACACAAAAGTAAGGCGCAAGTTTGGAGGAGGTGACGCAGTAGTTACAACTACATAGTTTATTATTTCTCAGTCTTTTGGTATCTCTCTCTTGTGCACTACTCCTTGAGGAGGTGCACTACCTTTGTATGTTGTTGCTACTGCAGTTGGGGTGGTATTTTTGGTTAAGATATCACTTGTGCTAGGGTTTATATGATTGGAATTGATTTGTGAATGGAATCTATCTAAGAAAAGTTGTTGGGTTTTTCCCCCATTTGAGGTTTTCCGAGGATAAATATACTGTGTTATTTTATGTCTCTTGTTTTTGTTTCTACTTCTCAGTACATGATATATATGTTAATGATAAAGAAGTAAAATAACAATAGTAACACTAATGCTTTGTAAATAAGGAAAATCCAACATGGTGTAAGAGTTGGTTACCTTCAGAACAGTTTAACCATTGGAAGGAAGATTAGTACAACGACACCTTGCAACACCCTATAGATGCAATACCTTTTCAATATTATTGAGAAATTTCCCAGGGACTTTGAGGATAATTATTGTACATAACAGTGCAACCTACTCTATTGCACCCCCTAAAACCCTAAACATATAATTTGGTGAAGTTTGAACAATTGAGTTTTTTATGGGCTAGGGTTTCTACCAACAAACAATGTCTATCAACATGAGAATAGAAGACAGATTGGATGGATCAGATAACTTCATATATTAGAAGCACAAAGTTCTCCTCATTCTAGAAGAGAATGATCTATTATATCATGTAATGAAATATCTTACAGAACCTAAATATGAAGAAGAAAAAGAAAAGTTCAAGAAGAATGAGTTCAAGGCTAAGAGGATATTGATAGATTCAATCAAGGATCACCTGATACCCAATGTATCAAAATTGAAGACACCAAAGGAGATGCTTAATTACCTAACCGAACTTTATGAAAGTAAGAATACTGGTCGAAATATTACTTTGAGGAATCAAATTAGAAACGTGACAATGAACACGTCAAAAACAATGGTCAAATATTTTATGAAGATCTCGTAGATCAAGGATTAGTTAGAAGCTATTGGAGATCAAGTAGAAGACGTTGAACTTGTGTCCACTACACTCAATGGATTCCCTCCCTCATGGGACCCATTTGTCTAAGGAATTTGTGCAAGAAGGATATTTCCCAAGTTTGACAAGTTATGGTCAAATTGCACTCAAGAGGAAACCAGCCTAATATCCAAGACACAAAAGACTAATGAGGATGAAAGTCAAGCACTTTCTACCCAAGTGAAGAAGGGAATGAAAAGGGAGGAATGCAGCCCAAAGAATTCTAAGAGACCTCGTTACAAGAAGGATGCGTCAAATATCAGATGCTACAATTTCTAGAACCTAGGACATTATGCCTTTCAATGTCCAAATAGAAATGAAAAGGAGAAGAAGAAACACTATGCACATGCAATAGATGCCAAAGAGAAATCAAAGGAATGAAAGGATGAAGAATTTGTCTTTTAGACAATGGTGTTTCCATATGAACGATAGAAGAAAACTGAAGTAGGACAACAACACATGACTCGAGGTTTGCATATCAGGTTGGATATTTTATATAATTGTTTCTTGAGAAAGCATTGTACCTAGGATAACAGTCTTTACAACTTTATTATTTGATATTTTTATCAAATGTTTAGGTACACCTGAATACTATCAGTACAATTATCTTTAAGAAAATGATCATGTTAATGATATACTTGTATGCAATATGAAATTGATATCATCTATGAGATATTCTTTATTACTAACCATTCCATGGAGATTAGTATGGAAATTTTTTTCTTGTCTCTTTTTCTAGGCAGGTCATAGGTGATAGCTCTGAGAAGGATCTATGATGATGCTTGCAGGAGGAAAATATTTAGATAGTCTCTAGATGAGACATAGAATTATGTAGACGAACATACACACCCATGTGAAGTAGAAGATGAACAAGAGTATCTCTTATGGAGATTGACTGTCTGGATAAAAAGGCTCCAAAGATGATTGTACAATTAGTTTGACCACTCTTCAGATCATTAGGAAGAGTTATTAGTTCTAGAGGGGCCTACCTAGAAATGATGCAGTAAAAAAGCATGTTCTCATACAGATACATGGAATTAATAATACATACTATGAATAGAAGTAGATGACTTCACCAGTGGTAAGGCAGGAGGCCCCACCAAGTATCATCTTAGAAGGAGCTAGATTTCAGAAGGAGTCAGCCCTTAGGATCCAATAGGGAGGAGAAACCTACTAGCATAGTCCATAGGATATCAAACTTCAGAAGAAGTCAACATATGCAACAGAAGCATGTGGCTCTGGATATTGTATAGACTCAGAGGGAGTCAAGCTTTAGAGGGAGCATACAGATTCAGAGTGAGCTTGAAATCAAAGAGAGTCAGTGACTTAGAGACATTCATTTAGAAAGTATTCCTTCTCAGATTCATATAGAAGAGAGCTCGATGTCTTCCAGGACTGATAAACATGTGCCATGAGTTGAGGAGGATAGATTGAATCTTTAGAGGCTTCTAGGAGATGTGATATCTCCTCGTAGGATTTTCTTATCTAGATATACCTTGTTAAAGTGACATAGGAGGAAACCAGTCAAAAGGAATGGGATATAGATTTCCCCTCAGTTCCAGAAACCACACATGTTTTCCATTTATATGGCATTGATGAGCAACATCATTGATTCATAGCCTTCGAGAATTGAATAAGTTGTTGATAAGAAGGAATGAAAATATTCTATGATGGAGGAGTATCATTCCATCATGAAGAATGATGTGTGAGAGGTTGTTCCGAGACGAGAAGGGAAGTAAATAGTGACTTCCAATATTGATCTACAACATCAAGCATGTTGTAGATAGCAACATAGAGATGTACAAAGATTTATTTTTGGACTTAGGATTCTCCCAACAAGAGGGAGAATATTATGACGACACACTTTCTCCAGTAGCCATAAGAAGTGTACATAGAGAAACCAAAAAATACATGAGAAGGAGTCTCATGTTTGAAGATTGAAGAAGGCTTTATACAATACTAAACGAGCACCCAAGAAATGATATGCCAAATAAAATGGTTATTTGATGAGCTTTTGGATGATTTCCCATTGATCCTATATGTGGATGACATATTTCTAACATGATATTAGAAGCTCATAGTTGGGTCCAAGAGGGATATCTCTTTAGAGTTTGAGATGAAGTATCTAGGTATGATGCATTACTTCTTGGGATATGAAGTGTGGCAAAGATCATATGAGATTTTCCTTAGTCAAGGTAAATATATTGTTGAGATCCTGAAGAAATTCAGAAGATGGAGTGCAAGTCCATGACCACACCTATGAAGATATATCTTAATCTCTTGAGTGAGAAATCTTCAGACTTGGTGGATCCCATGATGTACAAACAATTGATTAGATCCTTGATGTACCTGGTTAACACCAGGCCAAACATATACTTTGTAGTGAATACCTTGATTCAACACATAGTTGAACCTAGATAGGTGCATTGGATGGAAACAAATCATATGTTGAGGTAACTTCATGGTACAGTTGGATATGGATTGAGATATGTCTCAAGTGAATATGTGAAGCTATAGGGATATATAGATTCTGACTGGGCAAGTAGTGTAGTGGATCAGAAGAGTACTTCTAGATTTTTTTTAGTCTAGGATCAGGAATGATCTCATGGTTGATAAGGAAGAAGACATTTGTGGCACTCAGTACATAAAAATAAGAGTTTACCGCAACAAGTGTGGAAATTCATAAAACAGTGTGGCTCCGAAAGTTGCTAGTTGATATATTTGATCTAGAATTGGAGTCAACTTTGATGCATTGTGAAAATCAAATTTGCGTGAAGCTTACTGAGAACCATGTATTCCTTGATAGGTTTAAGCATATAGAGATCAAATATCATTACATCCCAGACATGGTGCAGAGAGGATTTGTGGAGCGCCATTACATATCCATAGACGAGCAAACAATAGACATCCTCACCAAGCCTTTATCAAGAGTGATGTATGAGTACTTCAGGGACAAGCTTGGAAAGTTACTAAATGTCCACCCTCATTGAGAGGGAGGTGTGTTGTTTCCTATCATGCTGACTAAACCCTCTGGCCAAGGATTCCCTGGATCAATCATGTGAGGTGACTAATGGGGTAATGCACTGTCGGACCTACTAGGAGAAGAAACATCACACACATAGTCTTAATAATATGGAAGAGATTGTGTGACGCATGATAGTAGTTGTGTGCTACTTTGGTGGTTGTGTACCACTAGCGAAGGTTGTGTGTCTCTGGAAAATAGTTTTGTGCTACTACGGTGTATGTGTTCCACTGGCAGAGGTTGTGTGACTCTAGACAATAGTTGTGTGCTACTTTGGTGGTTGTGTACCACTAGTGGTGACTGTGTGTCTCTGGACAGTATTTGTGTGATACTATGGTGGATTTGTTCCATTGGGGGAGCTTGTGTGACTCTGGAAAGTAGTTGTGTGCTACTACAGTGGATGTGTTCCACTAGCAGTGACTGTGTATCACTGGACAATAGTTGTGTACTACTTGGCATTAGTTGTGATCTATTGGATGAAATTGTAGTAGATTTGTGATACTAGATGATTCTCGTGGAGATTACCATATCATTTGGATGTACATGTGTGTGCTACTGTTTGGTCGCATAAACTATTCCTGATGATTCGAGCTACCAAAGGAATTGTAGTAGTCGTCTTCCTACTAGAAGATTGTAGAGTAGTCAGTGGACTACCAGATGAAGACATCGTGAAATATGCCTCCCTAGATAACATAGAGTGTTGATGTTTTGGTAGCTATGGGATGATATTTCCCTCCTAGATGACCTTTATTAGATGCAAAGAAGATTCTAGAAGAAAGAGAACCATTGGACAGATGTTGAAATACCCTAGAAGAGAAGTCGGCCCAGAAGAATAAAGTATAATGAAAAAGACACCTTCCCATAAAAGAATTCAACCCAGCTATAAGGACAAGAAGACTATAAATAAGGATGTGCCTTAGCTCATTTGTTCACTCACTCACACTCTTCCAGCTACACAAAAGCAAGGCGCAAGTTTGGAGGAGGTGACGTAGTAGATGAAATTGCACAATTTATTATTGCTCAGTCTTTTGGTATCTCTCTCTTGTGTGCTACTCCTTGAGGAGGTGAACTACCTTTGTATGGTGTTGTTTCTGCAGTTGGGGTGGTATTTCTAGTTAAGATAGCACTTGTGCTAGGGTTTATCTAATTGGACTTTATTCGTGAACATAATCTATCGAAGAAAGGTTGTTGGGTTTTTTCCCCCATATGGGGTTTTCCTAGGATAAATCTCTTGTGTTCTTTTCCATCTCTTGTTTAAGTTTCTACTTATCAATACTTGATATATATGTTAATGGTAACAAAGTAAAAGAACACTAGTAACACTAATACTCTGTAAATAAGGAAAATCCAACATAAACTTCTAGATAGCAAGGTTTTGGGAAAATTGTAGCCCACAAATGAGAAACATGTTTAGGTCAGTTAGAGAACTACAATGATTCCCTTTCCACAATTTTGATAGCTCCAATACATCATGAAAAATAAATAATGTAGAGCCTTCCATCGATCACCCATAAATCACATGTGGAAGCCACAAGTTGAGAACATTGCACAAATATCATCTGATGTGTTGGTCTAGTAGACTAATCAAACGATCCTTCTATAGATACTTCGGTTGATCTCCCATAAGCATCAACACATTGGCTTGGTCAATGGTCAAGTCATGAAATCTATCAAAGGAGTGGTTAGGGCATAACCGGATTCTACAAAACCAATGAGGCATGTGATGGTCGAACTCAATAAGAAAAATATTTCAATTCAACATGAAAAACCACTAGTGTCTAATGGATCTCACTCATATTCTACATAACCCTGGATTACGAACCTCAACAGATATCAATTCATAATGGCTTCACCAGTATCTCAACATAATTCATTTTTTCTCTACGAACTTGAGATCACAAACCTAACAACTCTAATACCATGTTGGGACAAGTAAATAACCGCAAAGGAGAATAGAGGTTCCAAAAGTAGTGGTTGTGTCTAAAGACACTATTGCACTGAAGCACAATTGATATTCATAATTTGATGGTGATGGAGAAATCTTAGGGACCATCTGTAAATAGTTTTGGCTATGGACCAAACCAAACAACCACGTATTGTAACTGTCCATGAAAAAAGATCTAGAATCCGAATGTGGACATTGTCAACCATATTTAGTGAGTGGTTGGCCCAAAGAATGATCAAATCCATTAAACTGACAAAGTGAGTTTTACTAATGAACCCAATATTCCATCACCCTCACTCTCACTCTCACCCTCACCCTTACCTTCCCCTAAACCTTTGAAAAAGTTTACCAAAAAAACTCAATATTCCAACACCCCCTCTAAAAAGGTTTACCAAAAAACCCAACGTTCCAACACCCTCTCCCTCCCCTAGGCCTTTGAAACATGCACAAACGATGTTATGCATGTCAAACTATTACTATTATAATCATGCACGACTCACATATTAGAGTAGAATTTATAATATTTATTAAAAAACATTAACACGAGAAGGTTAATTACAAACATCATAAATGTTTTTTTTTTTTTTTTTTTAATTTCACCACATTTAATGCACTCATGTTTTAAACATGCACCATGTATGGTGCAAATAATTCCACATCAACATGAGTGCACTCCTTTATATAAACACACCGTATAGAAATACTTTATAGACCACGTCAACACACCATGAAAGTGAGGCCTAAGACTTATTAATCCAATGTGTTTATGAAGTCTTGTAGCACCATATATCAATGTGCTTATGAAGCCTTGTAGCACCATATATTATGTTCTTAGTCATCTACGAATGCACAAAATACATAAATAAATTACAAGATTATAATGAATGAACTCGAATGCACAAAATACATAAATAAATTACAAGATTATAATGAATGAACTCGAGTGCATGGTCATATTGATAATGGTGCTCTTGTAATAATACGTATCACCATAACTCGGGGCTACTAGTTTTCTTTAGGTAATGCATGTTGTGCACCAGTAATGGTGCTCTATGACATTCATTACCACATCGTGTAGTGCACCACTAGTAATGGTGATCCATGACATTCATGCATCAATCATTCAACTAATTGGTGTGTTTATAATCATTCAAATAATTGGTGTGTAGTTATCTCCATCAATGATATTGAGCATTACCGGTGTGTGCATTTTGTAATCACACCGTTATGTATTACATCAAAAGATCACATTGGAGGATCGGTGACATTTTTTAGATGAAGAAAATATGGATTTAGAAAGAAAGTTGAAAAATAAAATGTTGAAAATGTAAGTAAAGATATAAAAAACAAATTTGTTGGACACCTCTCAAGCATGGAGGCATGGTTGTTTTAGAAATAAAAAACTAAATTTTAGTGGTTTTGAAAAATTGAAAAATAAATTTGAATTGATTGTGGGTGAAGATTCACTGCAAATTTCAACCATTCAAAAACATTAAAACAAAATGGGGTGGTTGTAGGAGATCAAGCATTTAAAAGCATAAGAAAATGGGATGGTTATAGGGGATCATGCGAATTGATGTTTGAAGGTGCATGAAGCCCAACACATTGGTGGAGATAACTAAGCATTTTTTTTACCAAAGAACTCAAATGTTATAATAGTGCATGTTATAATAGTGCATTGTTTAAGGTCATTGATAGGTTTAATAAATATGTTTTACATTACTTTTTAATAAACATTTAAAAACTATAAACTTTATAAACTTTATTTAACTCTGAGATTGTGTGTATCATACAAGAACTAATATTAGAAATATTAATCTTACTATGTGTCCCATATAGGTTACAAATTAGTACATTTATAGGTTTAAATGAGCATCACCAAATTTTAAAAAGAATAGTTTTAAAAATTAAATTTAGTTTTTTGTTTTATTTTTATCTATTTTGAATTTATCCCTAACATAATGCACTAGTGTGTTTGTGTTTATTATAAAACTTTGCTAACATATTTTTTTAAATAATATTTTCAATTTAAATTATAGTTATTTTTATTTAATCCATACATTTTATTTTTTATCATAACACAATAGTGTTGGATTGTGTTTGGATTGTGTTTATTGAGCAGTGATGCATTTATATGTTTGGTACAAATTATGTGATTTTTTTTAAAATATCATTCTTGAAAAAATTGAACATGGGATGCCACTTTTTGAATTATCTTGTGTGGTTCTCTTATTTATGTAAGAACATCGACGTGTTTGTTGAAAAAGTGAATCAATACATCTTAATTTTTTGGAGCATATTGGGGAGAAAACTTCTACTATAACCTTCACTCACTTGCCTTCACTAGAAGTAGAATAGGAAGAACTGCTTCTACAAAAACTTTCATTGAAGCATGTTTTCCTTGTAGTTTATATGACTCCAAAATCACATCCAACATTATTAGGAAAGTATGTCATCAAGGAAAATTTTAAGGATCCATACTTATTTTCAAGTATATAAACGTTGACAAATATTATCATTTCTTAAAATGACGACTACAAAATGTTTGGAAATAAGTTTGTTAAAATATTGAAATTTCGAAGGCTTTTATATATTTTTTAGAAAAATTTGACAATTTTTAAAGTAAAATAATTTGGACAAATATTTTTCAGAAAAAATGGAAATTGATAAAACTTTTTTTTTGAAAAAAACATGAAAAATTAATGATGATTAAAATTTAACCCCTAAAATTTTCTGTACCTATAACTCTAAAACATAAAATAAATAATCTATAACTAGCTATAATGTATAAAACACATATGTTATGACAAAAAGATAATGCTTATTTTTAATGGAAAGTCACATGGATAATGAATTAAGCTAAGACTTTCATCCATTCCACCCCATCAAGATATTAGAATATTTAATAGTTTCAAAGGAAGAAAATATTAAATATTTTTAAGAAAATCAAATATCTTTTAATGTAATGAAGACAACTATGCAATGACAATCTAGTGTAATTTTATATTAATAATTTTTAAATCTCCTCTAACTTAGTTAAAATGATAATGAAGAGAAAAAATCTCCTGAATTATTAATATAGAGATTAATATTATTAAAATATTAAAATGAGATATCCCTTTCTATTTATTAACATGCCATATATAGTTTTCCAAACTTGACTACCTCTAAAAGCTCCATCAAAATTTACAGTTGGGAAGGAAATAAGAATGGGAAGGGATAGACGTACCATCGAAGGATGAGAAAAAGGTGCCAAATAGGATAGCATAAGTCAATTTTTAAAGATTGAGACACAACTTTCACCTCCTCTTAATGTTTAAGAATTTGGAATGAGTTGTATTCTCACTATTCCACTTTGCAACTTGAACATGTGCTTCCTTATGTTTTAAATATTAATATGGTTGTGAGGGTTTGCCACTTGGTTGGGTCCACATTACAAGGTCATGGGGACGAGACAAATGCAAAGAATATATTTCAATATGTCAGCACACATGCATTGAGAATAGCATATTATACATGCCACGATGTGCCTCTAAACTTTCCATAAATATATTCACAACTTTCATAACATGCAATCCCTTATATTGTTGGGAATCATTGTTCTTTATAGTCCTCAACTCCTCGATGGATTATTCCATAACTTCATCACCCAAATCCCTTATAATATTGAAGCACATCCGCTCATGATACTAAGCATTATCTTTTTAAAAATATATTTTAAATTCACTTATTTCATATTTTAAAATTAAATATTTAAATTTTGATTTGTATTTTGATAATAAAAATATAAAAATATTAATTTAATAGATTTAAATTTATAACTATTTATGCAAGAGACTTTCTATTAAATTCAATTTTTTTTTTATGAAAAAAATAAATTTATATAATATATATATTTTTTAAATAAAAATAATTGTATTACCTTACGCTATAAAAAAGTGACACATATCTAAGAGTACATCAAGATCTGTCACCCGTTCTGCCACATATATGGAAATTAGAATGATGTAGCCCCTCCTTCTCTCCTCGGGGTTCTGCGACCTCATGGTCAAGGATCTTCAAAACATTGAGTCGAGTCAGCTCTTCGGCCTCTAATAGACCCTGGAATTAATTTACACAGGCCCCTTATTGTTACCGACACAGGTTCGATTCACTCGCACGACCTTTTTCCTAGTGTCTCCGGTAAATTTAAATGGCAAGCGCTAGCCCCTCTGTTAGGCCCTTCTTCCTTATGACCACAGGCTATGACCTTTAGTTGGCCCCCTTCGCGACTTCGGGCTTCGATGATTTTGGATGCAACTGACTACCTTTTCCCCGAAGTCCTAACCAACGAAATCACCCAAACCAAATCTATGGACCACACTCCTCTGACAACCAATGAATCTGATCCACTTTGGGACTCCAAACTTCGAGAGTTCCAAGTGTTCCAAATGACCTTTTCCCCTGAAGTGCTTCCTACCCGAGGCTATAGATCGAACGCGACGTGCTCACCTTGATTGACGATCGATATTTTCCTTTGATTTCCCCTTTGGGTGACTTCTGGTCAATGCTCCTTTTCCCTCTTTCTCCCAAAGTGTCAATCCTCAAGAATGACAGATCTTTTGCCACACGTCCTTTTCCAACGAACAGCTCCGATGAAATTCGATGCTCCTGCCTTCGGGAGTTCTCCTGCCTTCACACTTCAATTCCTCCAAAGTGACTTTTCTCCAAAGTAAATCTCCATGCTCCACGTATCCCTTCGTTCATCAACGAATCCTATTGATTTTGGCCTTCAGGACTTTAGACCTTCGTGAACTTACTCTTCATTTTTCCCGAAGTGTCCTATCATTGAAGTGATGGATCGGGCACCATGTGTCCAAGCGATTGATGGTTAGGATTTGCTTCTTACCTTTTCGAGCTCAGGATGACTTTTGGTCAACGGATCCATTTCCTCATTTCATTTTTCCCAGAGCGCACACTCGTGGAATCCACGATTTGATGACACATATCCTCCTCATATCGAAGACCAAAATTTACTTTGCTACTTCGAGGTTCGGGAGTTTTTCTCACTCCACACAGACTTTTCATCGAAGCGCTTTCCCCCGAAGTACGTGGATCTCCGCCACGTACCCTCATGGATCCAACGATCCATATTTTCTTTTTCACTTTGGGACTTTGGCATAAATTTCGTTTGCTCCACGCCAATCTCCATGAGTGTTTTCTCCTGGACTCTCCGACCTGTTGCCACGTATCTTCCTCGATATCGACAGCTAGCATTTACTTCGCAGCTTCAAGACTTCGACAATCCTTCTATTTGAACACCTATAAACCTTCAAATACACAAAGTGACGAAGGACTCTAAATTTATCCTCCGCACAACTTCCCCAGATCTCGCGGTATGGAAACATTATGATTCCTCCGAATGGATCTCGCTCGTCGATTTGAAAATTTTCAGTGGGATCCTCCCTACTGAAGAATCTTCGTCTCTATATCTTCTAATCTTTTTCATCCCCAAACTTTGAACTTATCATAATGTTTCTTCGATGCTTATCTCAATATCGACCCTGTGTACACCTTGCAAACAAATTTATTTTCAACTTGACCCCTTTTTGGTGACTGTGCACTCCTCACAAAAACTCTTTACATGACTCAATTTTTCCTCCTGAACAATATGATGTTGAGTGTGTTTCTTCCTACGCACACCTTGCGAGGTCCTCTGCACTTATCTTCAAGCAAAGCTTCAAGTTATCTCTCCTGAACTTCTGGGTCAAAACAAACTCTGTCAATGCACACCTTGCAGACACTTTGCACTCCTTGCAAATAAAATCTTCATGTTATCTCTTCTGAGCTTCTGAGTCGAACTAGACTCTGTCAACGCACACCTTGCAGGCACTAAGCACTCCTTTCATGGTCTCGAAGAAGAGAAACAATTGAAACTTATCTAATCCTCACATATTCATACATTCAACCATGAAATCCATTCATAACATAAGAGCAAGTAATAACAAAGAATTGCAATTAAATATAAAGCCTACAATTCATTCATTCAGATAGACATAGTAACAACAACACCAAACATTTGTATCAGTGCTTCTTTTTTATATTCATTCAAAATGAAATGTATGTGGGCTCATACAACTCTGATAAGCTTCAACAATAACAACTTCAAAATAACTTTCAGCAGCCTCTTCTGGGAAATAATACATATATTTACACAAAAAGACTCCTAGAGCTATTTTTCTTCGATTACCTTAGTGTTATCCTATCAAATTAAAAGCTTAAACTACTAAGGCTTATTACAATAAATGATCAGTATAGAAAGATAAGAGTGAATGCTTCAGATCTATACTACAATTAACTACATTAAATAAAATTGCAATCCCCATCGATCTCATGCAATGGTTCAGCTCCTATACAATTAAGATCTTATTTAATTACAATATTTCCAAGATACTTCATGAGATGCCATCTTGAAAATTCAAAAACACTTCAAATTGCGTGCTAGAGTGCCAAGTTTCCCTCCACTTGTACTTTGATGATGTTGCTCCTACATCATACTCCTCTAGGCAATAATTCATGGACTCCTATCCATGATCTCTTGCATCGATTTTCCATTCTTTTGAATATCTACTTCATTTACCCAACTGGCATGTTCTATTGGGTGTCCTTTCCGCTTTACCAAATACTCAAAATAAGTCTTCCTTGTGGTATTCTTACCAATCCTCTAATCCATGAGCTTTTCCATTTGCGGCTTTTCTGCTACAGGCATTTGATTCTCCCAATGAATCTCTTTCTGATATTCTGATCTTTTGGTGTCATTTTCCTTGTAAGGATACATGTTTGAAATTTTTAATATGGGCGATATATCCACCCCCTCTGGAAACTCTATCTCATAAGAATTGGCATCAATTTTCCTTAGGATCTTGCACGATCCTATCTTCTTCAACTTTACTTTTTTATATGTTCCCCTTGGGAACCATTCCTTCTTGAGATGTGATAGAACTTGATCTCCCACTTCAAATTGAAGCTCTCTCCTATGATGATCAACTCTGCATTTATATTCTTTGTTGTTATCCTGCAACTTCTCTTTGATGTGATTATGAAGCTTTTTCATTTCTGCAATGAAGTCTTCTACTCCAACGCTTATGAATTCATCCTGCTCGAAATATATCAACTTTGATACTCCTCTTGGCTTCATTCCATACACTATCTGGGATGTAATCTTTCCTATACTTCTGTTTGGTGAGTCATTGTATTCAAACTCTGCTTGTGACAGAATCTAATCCCACTGGCTATGATGTTCAATGACCAGACTCCTCAACAAATTTCCTAAACTCTGATTTACCACCTTAGTCTGTCCATATGTTTAAGGTTGATATTCTGAACTAAAGGACAATTTTGTCCCCATTTTCTTCCACAATGTCCTCTATAAACGAGCAAAAAATTTAGTGACCCTGTCTCGGACAATACTCTTGGGAAACCCATGAAGTCTCACAACTTCTTTGAAAAGAAAATTTTCAATGTGTGTTGCATCATTAGTTTTCTAGAATGGGATAAAGTGTTCCATATTTGAGAATATGTTAACTACAACAAATATGTAATCACTTCCCCTTTGTTTTCTTGGAAATCCCAAAACGGAATCCATTCTTATTGCATCCCAAGCCCTATCTAGAATAGGCAATGGTTGATATAACCCAATGATTTGTCTCTTTCCTTTTGAATACTGGCAAATCTTACATATGTTTACAAATTTCTTCATGTCTGCTCTCATACCTGGACAATAGTATGAATTTTTCAACTGTACAAATGTCTTGTCATGGCCAAAATGTTCTACTAGGCCTTGACAGTGTTTTTCCTTCAGCAGATTATCTCTCATAAAGCACTTTGGTATGCATAATTGGATACCTTTAAACAAAAATCCATCCTGAATCAGATACTTTTTCCACTGAATTCTGTCTCTGAGAACATGATTCACACATGCTTCATATGCCTCTTTAAAATACAGATCATCACAATACATTTCCTTAAGGTGTTCGAACCCTAAGTCTTTCACTTGAAATTCATGCAGAATAAGAAATCTCTTGCTCAATACATCAACAAATTTGTTAGCATTAACAGAAATATGTTTAATGACAAAAGTGAAATTTTTCATAAACTCTATCCACTTAACATGTATTTTATGTAACTTCTCATGTCTGGTTATGAATTGTAAAGCCTTATTATCATTGTACAAAACAATTTTTTTTGGAACAAGGTAGTGCCTCCATTTCTTTAAGGCTTGAATTATTGCATAAAATTATTTATCATATGTGGAGTACTTCCTCTTGGTGTCATTCATCTTCTCACTGAAATATGCAACAGGTTTGTTGTCTTGGCTCAAGACTGCTCCAATTGCAACTCCACTAGAATCACATCGTACTTTAAACGTCTTCCTAAAATATGGCAAGACCAGAATCGGCTGTTATGTTATATTTTCCTTTAATATTCTGAAGATTTTCTCATCTTCTTCTGTCCACTTAAAATACTTGTGTCTCTTCTTCACTATATCTAATATTGGTTCACAAATTCCACTGAAATTTCTAATGAATTTCCGATAGAAACTTGCTAATCCATGGAAGCTTCTCACCTCAAATATGCTCCCTAGAGATGGCCATTCTCTAATTTCTTTCACCTTCTCTGGGTCCATTTTCAATTCATTTGAAGAGATTACAAGACCCAAGTAAATGATTTATGTCTTCATAAAAGAGGATTTCTTCATATTTATTAGCAAATTCTCTCGCTGCAATCTTCTCATCACTAATGTTAAATGCCTCAAATGCTCTTCTTCAGTTTTACTGAAGACTAATATATCATCCATATATACAATCACAAACTTACCAATAAAATCTTTTAATACCTCATTCAACAATCTCATAAAATTACTTGGGTCGTTTGTCAATCCAAATGGCATAACAAGCCACTCATACAACCGTTTGTTTGTTTTGAAGGTTGGTTTCCATTCATCACCTTCTCTCATCCTTATTTGGTGATATCCACTTTTCAGGTCGATTTTTGAAAACTAATTTGCTCTTCTCAAGAAATCCATTAAGTCATCCATCTTGGGCAAAGATAATCTGTAACTCATGGTGATTTTTTTTATGGCTCTTGAGTCTGTACACATTCTCCATTCTCCATCTTTCTTTGGACTCAACATAGTTGGTACTTTGCATGGACTAAAGATTTCTTTGACTAAACACTTTTCCATCAAATCCTGGACTTGTTTCTTTACCTCCTCATTCTCTTGAGGTGTCATTTTGTACAATGCTTTGCTCGGAAAACTTGCTCCTGGTATGAGATCAATGTGATGGCTAATACTCCTGATGGGTGGAAATGAGCTAGGTAACTCAACCACTACTATGCCAACAAATTTTTCTAAAATCTCTTGAATTTCTTCAGGAAGATCATCCATAGAAGTACTTGTAAGAATGACTCTAGGCTTCCTCACCACAAAAAATTGCTTCTCCTGTTCCTTCTTGACTTCACTTAGGAGTTCCTTCCCACTCATGAGAAGTGTACTTTTGTTGTCTTCTTCCTTCACTTTCGTATCCTCTATAGGTAATAACATGTGTGTCCTACCATTTTTCTCCAAGGTATAAGTATTTTTTCTCCCATCATGAATGACATTCATGTCAAACTACCATGGTCGCACAAACAAGACATGACATACATCCATGGGAATTACATCACACAAAATCTCATCTCTATATTCTACTATCTTAAATTCAACTAAGCATTGTTTAGTTATCATTACCTGGTGTCCTTTCTGCAACCATGAGACTCTATATGGACTCAGATGTGTAGTTGTCTCCATCTCCAATTTCTCCACCATTTCTGTGGAATCTAAGTTATCAGTGCTCCCACTATCAATTATCACCTTGCATACTATTTCTTTTGTCTTGCAAGCAGTTCTGAACACACTGTTCCTTTGCACTGGTTTTTCCACTTCTTTCTCAGGCTTCAAGAGAACCTTCCTCATCATCAAGGATCTCCTATCTTCTGCACCTTCTACCTAAACATTCCTCTTCTACACTTACGAAATGTGAGCTTCACATCCTCCTTCTTTCTTTATCTCAGGGCATTCCCAAGACATGTGTCATGTTACTCCACAAAAAAAACACTTCACCTCTGCTCCTCTTCCTCTTCCTATTCCTCAAGGAAAATAATTTCTTCCACCATATTGTCTCCCTAGGGAACTTCCTCCTCTTTCTGAGTGACTGTGTGGTTTTCCAAACTCAACCTTGGTATTCTGTGGTTTGTCATGGAAAATTCCTTTACCTATATTTAGACTTCTTCCTTTGCTTCCTTGGTTCTGTTTCTTGGACAATTTCTCCTTTGCCTTCAGTGCAATCTGATAAGCATCCTCCACTATACTTACTATAATCATATTGATTTCATCCTTCATTTCATTCTTGATTTCATATCTCAGGCCATTAATATACTTGACAACCTTTTCATCATCTTTTTCTCTTTGTCCAGCCCTGATGTTCAACTTATAAAATTCCTATGTGTACTCCTTTACTGTCAATCCCTTCTATCTCAGGTTCTATAACTTCCTAAATAGATTTATATGGTAATGTTGGGGTATGAATTTACCTTTCATCTTGGCTACCGTTCTATCCCAGTTCTTGATATTTTTCTTACCTTTGCATCTTTTGTCATCCTGTAGTTCATCCCACCACAATGTTGCATGTCCCTTCAATATGGTGTCAACATGCTTCACTTTCTTCTCCTCATCGACGTCTTTATAATTGAAGTACTTGTCCATTTCTCATATCAAATCAAGCAATTCTTCAACATATAAGTTTCCTTCATACATCGGGATTTATTTTTTCTCTCTAGCTCATAGTTTGACAACATGTTTCAACAAGCGTTCTTCTGCAATATCTTCTCCTGCAGCTTCTTCAACTTCCCTTTCTTTGCTCTCTTCATCACTGATGTCTCTAGCATCAGGTTCTCTCCTTTGTTATTTATCCATAACATCTAATATCGTGCAGAGTTCTCTCATCTCCCTTTCCATAGCTCGATTTGGTACAGGTGGCTCCACATGTCTTCTAGGTAGCATGGTGCTGAAATTTTCTTTCACACAGAGCTTCAAAAGAAAATTTTGTCTCTGATACCACTTGATGGAGCCCCCCCCTCTCTTCTCGGAGTTATGTGACCTCTCGATCAAGGATATTCAAAACATTGAGCCAAGTTGTCACACACCCACTACAACAACCTAATTTATTTTTTTTTGTCCTTTCCTTCGAGGGACAGAATCCCCGAATTTCTATGGGGCCTAGCATAGCCCATCCCTTCCCTTATCCTCCTCCAAGTGATCACAACCTAGCCTTAGCACAAGCGCCTTTCACAATTCATGAGTTGGGAGTCAAGGATATCAACTCCTTTTTCACCAAACACTGATACCCGAGATGCAATACGGGTATGGCTCCCTCCTCCCTAGCGCCTCCTACATATAACCGTAGGCTAGGCTAAACACTAGCACTACTCGCAACTTGTGACTTCGCTAGTTGGAGTGTTGATCCCTCGTGCTCCTCCTTTGTGAATCCCCGAGACGCAAGAGGTCAACATTACGTGGACTCTACCAAGTGACGCATGCACACCACTTGTCTCCTTCATTGTACTTTGCTTACGAGCTGTGTCAGTGCTTCCCGTCACATGAGAACTTAGCTCTCGGTGTTTCGCGACCTTAGCGATCAAGGGGAAACTTCTTCATCCTGCAAAACCCTGAACCATGATAAGTCAACAATGGGTTGACTCTTTCTCAGGAGACATGTGTCCACAACCTGTCACCCACTCCCACCTTTCTCTGGGCGCTTGTTGTTATGCCACCTATCAACCAAGCGGTCCCCACCTAACGGGTGTGCCATGTCTCCGCACAAGCCCTCGATGGTTGGCACTTCGTGACTTCTGCAGTCGAAAGGAGATTCTTTCAACCTTATAACCCTTGATATGAGATACCATGCATATGTTCTAATCCAAGGGTTCTCCCGTGGCTTGGATCCAATGACCACGATCATGTCGCGATTTCACGAATCGTGAGTTCATGCAGTCCTACCCTTGACCACTCCAAGCCCTGAGTCAGTGAAATGCTACTCTCCTGCCTGTGCAAAGGCTAAGATTGACGGTCAATAGAGATCTGTCAGATCCTTGGATCTACGACCCTGGATCCCATCGCTACTTGTGAAGGATGAAAGGGTTGAGGTGTTAATGCCTGTGCTCCTTCTCTAGATCCATCGGTCTTGACAGATCTAGGGTATTTCCAAAAGGATTCCAACCGTTCTTCTACCAAACGATAGGGTATTCTCTTTCTATAATTGGACTCGCTATCCCTTCTGAGCTTGAATCACGAAATTCAACCTCTCAGAGATTCAAACTCCCACGACTCCGAGACCTTGGAGAGCTACTCTTTCTTGCATGAGGTTTCCAGACCGAGACTGCATGAACCTTCAGATGGTTCTTGGGCAATTGTCCCTGATCTTAGTCGAGTATCTGGGTAAAGGTTCGGTACGGTTCCAAGGTTTATGGGGTAATTCTTGGGGAAGAGTACTCTCGAGGATCCTTCCTAGAATATTACGAGAATCAAGCAAACAAGACGATTCTCGGTGGAGAGAACTCATGCCCCAGACTTAATCATTTGTATAGAAACCAACTATGGCATGTAAGCATACACATGCATCCATTATTTCCAGTCTAAAGCATCAAGCAATCATTCCACACATAAATTATTATGGGCATATAAACATAAGCATGTATTCATGATATTCAATTCGAAATACAAGGTATAAAACACTTATATGATCCACCAGGCGTGATGCAACTACTGAGAGGGGTGCTCGTTTCCACCCAATCATAGGCTCAGTGACTCCAAACAAATTTACCACTAGCCACCCCCGAGCTAGACCGCGATGCTTTGTGATTCAGTCTCCTACTTCCATCTCAACAGAAGTCAAGGATGAAGGCTCCTCTCCTTCTCCTGATACAAAAAAATAATCCAGGATGAAGGTTACTCTCCTTCTCCTATGTTCAGAACTCCCTGTGTTTTCCAAAGTTTCACCAGTTCTCTTTCGCGATCCTCGCCGCACGCGCTCTCTCCTATACCCTTTACCACACCTCCTCTGTTTCATTTTCTCTACAAGATTGCATGTGGCATAAATTTCCCCATCCATGGTCAGTTCTGGGAGCTTTTACGGATGGGTGGTTCACCCCCATCCACTCATTAACTCTTAAGGAGCCTCCCCACCGACCAATCTGACGGAAAATCCATTCCAAGGTCAGAGAGTTTCTTTGGTCTTTGAGCAAGTTAAAACTAATATGGTATTGGCTCAGTGGAAGTTAACACAACCATTCCAGGTCCCTTCCACCAGATCTCATTAGCCATCATGGCCTCTTTTAGTACATCTCTCTCCTAGCAGTCATGCAACACATATTCATAACATAATTTACATTCATCGACCTTTTATACAAAGGTCTGTCAAATCAAACATTCACATCTTTGAGTTTTCCATAGTTCTTGGCCAATATAGTTATTTTTACAGATTGGGGGAAACAGGGTGTTACACAAGTCGTCTCTTTGGCCTCTAATAGGCCCTAGAATTAATTTACATAGAACCCTTGTTGCTACCCATGCAGGTTCAATTCACCCGCATGAAATTTTTGTTGGCTCCTCTGATAAATTTAAATGGCAAGTGCTAGCCCCTCTTATAGGCCCTTCTTCCTTATCACTAGGGGATATGAACTCTGTTTATCCCCCTTTGCGGCTTTTGGATTTGGTGACTTTTGATGCAGCTGACTCCTTTTTCCCCGAAGTCTGGACCGGTGAAATCACCTGGACTAGATCTACGGCCCACGCTCCTCTGACAGCCAACGACTGTGATCCACTTTGGGACTCCGACCTTCAGGAGTTACAAGTGTTCTAAACTCCTTTTTTCCCTGAAGTTATTCATACCCGGAGCTACGGATTGAATGCCACGTTCTCATCTCGATCGACGGTCAAGATTGTCCTTTGATTTCCCCTTAGGGAGACTTTCGGTCAACGCTCCTTTGACCTCTTTCTCCCGTAGTGTCAATCCTCCAGAGTGATAGATATTGCACCACATGTCCCTTTCCAGTAGATGGATTCGATGAACTCCGGTGCTCTGACCTTCGGGAGTTCTCATGCCTTCACACTTCAATTCCTCCGAAGTGACTTTTATCTAGAGAAAATCTCCACGCTCCACGTATTCCTCTGTTCATCAACAAATCCTATTGATTTCATCCTTCGGGACTTTAGACCTTCGTGAACTTACACTTCATTTTTGTCGAAGTGTCCTATCACTGAAGTGATGTATCTGGCACCAAGTGTCCAAGCAACAAACGTCTAGGATTTTCTTCTTACCTTTTGGAGCTTCGAACGAATTTTTCTCAATGACTCCACTTCCTCCTTTCTCTTTTCCCAAATCGCACGCTCCCAGAATCCATGATATGATGACACGTATCCTCCTCAGATTGACAACCACAATTTACTTTCCTACTTTGGGATTCAAGAGTTTTTCTCAATCCACACTGACTTTTCATCGAAGTGCTTTCCCCCGGAGTATGTGGATCTCCACCGTGTACCCTTCTGGATCCAATAGTCCATATTTACTTCTCTTCTTCAGGACTTTGGTAGAAATTTCCTTTGCTCCACACCAATCTCCGAAGCATTGTATCCCAGACTCTCTGATTTATTGCCATGTATCTTCCTCGATACCAACAACTAGAAATTACTTCGCAGCTTTGGGACTTCGGCGATCCCACTCTTTGAACACCTCTAAAACTTTGAATACGTGAATTTTTAAAGGAATCTAAGGTTATCCTCCGTGCAACTTCCCCAAATCTCGCAGTCTGGAAAGATCACGATTCCTTTGAATGGAACTCGCTCGTCGATTTGGAAATTTTCAGTGGGCTCCTCCCTACTGAAGAATCTTCATCTCTATCTCTTCTGAGCTTTTTCTTCCCCAAACTTTGAACTTCTCAGAATGTTTCTTCGACACTTAGCCAAATATCGACCATGTGCACACCTTGCAAATAGGTTTATTTTCAGCTTGACTCTGTTTTGGGCAACTATGCACTCCTCGCAACAACTCTTTACACGACTTAATTGTTCCTCTTGAAAAATACGACATTAAGTCTGTTTCTGCCTACACACACCTTGCGAGGTCCTTTGCACTTCCATGCAAACAAAGCTTCAAGTTATCTCTCCTGAACTTCTGAATCAAAACAGACTCTCTCAATGCACACCTTGTGGACACTTTGCACTTCTTTCAAATACAATCTTCATGTTATCTCTTCTGAGCTTCTAAGTTGAACTAGACTCTATCAACGCACATCTTGCGGACACTAAGCACTCCTTACACAGGCTCGAAGAAGAGAAAAAATTGAAACTTATCTAATCCTCACATGTTCATATATTCAACCATGAAATGCATTCATAACATAAGAACAAGTAATAACAGAGAATTTCAATTAAACATAAATCCTACCATTCATTCATTCAGATAGACACTGTAACAACAACACCAAAAATTTGGATCAACGATTCTTTGTTATATTCATTCAAAATGAAATGTGCATGGGCTCATACAACTCTAATAAGCTTCAACAATAACAACTTCAAAATAACTTTCAGTAGCCTCTTCTAGGCAATAATAAATATAGTTACACAAAAAGACTCCTAGAGCGCTTTTTCTCCGACTAACTTAGTGTTATCCTATCAAATTAAAAGCTTCAACTACTACAGTTTATTACAATAAATGATCGGTACAGATAGATAAGAGCAAATGCTTTAGATCTATACTGCAATTAACTACATTAAAGAAAATTACAATCCCCATCGATCTCATGCAATGGTTCAAATCCTAAACATTTAATATCTTCTTTAATTACAATCTTTCCAATATACTTCATGACATGCCATCTTTAAAATTCAAAAGAACTTCAAAATGCATGCTAGGGCATTGAGTTGTCCTCCACTTGCACTTTGATGATGATGCTCCTGCATCATAGAACATGTGGTTGGCTCTGTGCATAGACTAGAAAGAAACACATGTCTGAAACCATAATAGCTTGCCACCTATTCTGCCACATGCATGGAAACTAGAATAGGAGGTCGACATTGCTTAATGACCAGCTAGTGAACCAGAGTTTAATTATAGCAAAAAAAATTGTAGCTAAGACCAAAAAATTAACAGTAAAAAAACTATACATGAGGCGAACTCGAGGGCCCTTCCTAGTGAACTATGAAGGTGTATGGTTGGTAGCATGTCAAGCAATGGATTTTCACATGATTTCTTGACAAGGAATCAGACAAAATATCCAAGTGCTTGTTGAGTATGCTCTAGTTGTGCAGCTTCTCAGCCAAGCCCCTCTTAATCTAAAAAATGAGGGCCAAATGATCCTCCATGAGCCTACATGAGCTGGGTGAGACGTGGTTGTCGAGAGCCGGTTCCATTGGCACTTTTTTGTGTAATTACCTACTGGGTGTGTCGTGGTTGTCCTCCTCATTCCATAATTCACCCCATTTGATTTGTGGGTCTTCTGCACTAGGGTCGGTGGAATTGTTGCAGCAATCCAACATCAGAGGAGGAAATTCCTATTCTACCAGACAACCTGTCATGACCAGCTCCCAGGAATTCAATGGGATTTCGATGCTTTTTTGTCTCATTTGTTCACTGACGGTATCCTGCAAGTTATGAGGAATCTCCTCCCAGTGAGGAGGAATCTCCACCTCCAGTGTGCATCCTCCACAGGTTGACGCTGAAATAGGCAAGTAAAGCTCTTCCTAGGCATCAATGCCCTAGTTTTGATAAGAGTGGGGAAATGGAGCTGAGATGCTTCCTGGAATCACAGAGAGAGTAGTAGGTACACTACACCCATGACTACCTACTTGACTGTAATAGGTCGTCCCACGCTTGGATTTGCCTCTCTCACAAGGCATGGTGAAGCTGAGCTCGTGGGGGGAAGAATTCACACTGGAAAGGACATAAATGCTTGGGATGGAATAAAGAAAAATTACAGAGGCCTAGGAAACCCAAATCTTAATAGCCAGGGGAGAATGAGAGACTAAGGACAACATCAGGGAAATACCTGGATGATGATGAGTGAGATGACGGCTAAGGAAGCCATGAATGCTAGAGTGTTACATGCAAGATGAATCGTACCAGTACTAGTGGGCCAAACTTGAAGCGCCATTAATGTTGTTAAATTGTCCCGACGCACTAGGCTCTAGATGGAGTAATGCTAAGCATTTCGAGTGGTCTGAGAATGATGTTGATGGGGAAGGGCTTTAATTACCCTTCTTACCAATACACTATGTAACATACAATCTCCAGGTGTCACCCCATCCGAGCGGGGAAGGGCTTTAATTGCCCTTCTTACCAATACACTATGTAACATACAATCCCCAGGTGTCACCCCATCCGAGAGATTTATACAATGTACTTATTTCATATATAATCATAAAATATATAATAATAAAAATAAAAAATTACATTATTTTATAATACTCTAAAAATCGTTTTTATTCTAATCAAATTAAAATTTATAAGAATTAATTTTCAATTAAATTAAAATATTAAATTAAAATATTAAATTAAAATTATAAATTAAAATAAGAGAACACAAAGATATTGAAAAAAATATCTTCATTAATAATAATTATTAACATTTGCAAAAATCATCTTGACTCTTCTATTAAAAAATTAAAAAAAAACATGTTTTATATTATAAAAATATGAAAAAAATATAATAAAAATTTTAAAAATTACATTACCTCATAAAATAATTTTCAATTAAATCAAAATCATAAAAGCATAAACACGAAAAGAAAAATTACATTGTCTTATTATAAGCTACCCCTAACTACTTTTCAATCAATTACACATTAAAATAAATTTAGATTAAATCAAAGTGATAAAAACATAAGCACAAAAAGGAAAATTACATTGTCTTATTATAATCTATCCATAACTACTTTTCAATCATTTCAAAATAAAATAATATAGGAAGAAAAAAATATCACCTAACACTTTAGAACAATCATGTTTCAATATTTATGTGTAAATTTTTTTTTTCACATATAATATTAATCAAAATAAAAAGTATAAAAAGTACCTTAAAAAATTATTGCAAATGTATTATATTTTTATAAATATATATATTTTCTTATTTAAATAAAAAAATTAACAATCACAAATATCAAAATATTATTTTTTTAATACATTTTATTTTATTTAAAAATAAAATTAATTTATAATATATTAAAAATAAAATTAATAAAAATAATAATTTGAAAAAGTTTATATATAGATATAGATATACTTACTATGACAATCATATGTCAGACAAGTCATAATATCATAGACATAAATAAACTAACCTTATCACATAACAATTCATCACAATCACTTTTCAATCAAATCAAATTAAAATCAGAGAATAAGTACCTTCGCTCATAATAGTATGAAAGAATGGAAAAAAATGCCTCGCTCATAATAGTATGAAAAAATTACTATATGATAGTCACCTTTCAATCAAATTAAAATCAGAAAGATAAAGACAGCAACCTTACCTCGTAATACTTTATGGGAATCACCTTTCAATCAATTCGAAATTAGAGAACATATAGAGAAATTCGTATTTCGAAATTAGTGAAAAAATAATCAACTTAACTCATCATAACTTGGACTATTTTTAAAATAGGAAATATAAACCAATAATTCAATAATATGTGGGAGTCACCACAATGATTAAATATATTATAGATATATAGATGAAAATTATTAAATATATTATAGATATATAGATGAGAAATGGATCAGTTAAAAATATATTAAAAGAAAATAAAAGATTTTTAATTAAATTCAAATTTTATGGAAAAAAATTTGAGAAAATTTTATGAGAAAATGTTAAAAAAATATATAAAAACAAAGAAAAATTACCTTATTTTATATAGTTTTAATGGATTTAATGGTTAAGAATTTGTGCTTGCTTTTAATAGGTCACAAGTTCAAATCCAAAAGGAATAGGGTATGTATACTTTTGTAGACTTTGACGAAGTCTTATAATTTTTCAATCAAATCAAATTTAAAAAATTAAAAAACACTATTTACATATAAAATATTTTATGACCTCAATTCATAATATTTAAGGTGAATCATATTTCAATCAAATTAAAATTAAAATTAAAATTACATTTTAAAAAAAACTTTCAAATTATCCCGTAAATTATCAATTAGGGTAATCACCTTTCAATCAATTCAAAACTAATGATAATCACCTTTCGATCAATTTAAAGTTAAAGGACAGAGAAAAAATACATCACCTTAACTTATAAAATCCATGAAAAATCCCCTTAACTAATAAAATCCATGAAAAATCCCCTTAACTAATAATACTCTAAAATAGTAACCCCTCGATCAAATTCAAAGAAACATATGGAGAACAAGTGATAAAACTTTTGAGCACTCTTAAAAACATGTGCCAAAAACAGGAAAGAGAGATAGCTATTTTAGAAATAGAAATTAAAAATCTATAATTTAATATTAATTTGTGTAGAGTAGGGTTATTTTAGATTTGGAGAAAATCAAAATTAGACATGTGCCAAAAACAGGAAAGAGAGATAGCCATTTTAGAAATAGAAAATAAAAATCTATAACTTAATATTAATTTGTGTAGAGTAGGGTTATTTTAGATTTGGAGAAAATCAAAATTGGAGTTGATATGAGGGCTGTGTCACACTACAAAAAACATTTTATTTTTTTAAAGGATGAAGCTCCTTCCAAGTTCCTTTCAACCCAACTCCTTCATCCAATTAAAATGAATCCTAAATCACAAAGATTGTGGCATGGCTAATCAAGGAACTCTTAAATTTGATTGTAGTTTAAAAGGATATGGGTGGAGGAATGAAAAAGCATTGATCCCACTCTAGTCCCATCATCATGGCTCTCATTGCATGTAAAGGAGGGGCACCAAGATTTTTGTTATCCTCTGAAATAAAATAAAGAGTTATCTCATTAGGATATATACCATGCATAATGGACCCTCCAATTATTTATCATCTCATACTTTTTGCTAATGCTAAGTTGGAAACATTATATATTACTATGCAATAACAATATTTTCCTCATTCTCAAAGCTCCTATAGGCTTTTTTCCTTTGATATAGGAATTCAATTTCTCATGAATATGTATCATCCTAATTCAATTCTTCCCCTCATCATTTTCATTTGGAATGTCCCCGATATTTTGGTCCTTTCTTCTCCTTGTTAATTTTCACATACAATTTTATGTGACTAACTTTCAAATATGGAAATTGTTTCCTAGTGAGGTAACAATAAAACCCTAGTTGTTATCACTTAACAATTTTACACTGAAAATTATTGATTGAAATTATCTGCAACGGAAACAAAATGTATCAGAGATGAATCATCAACACAATTGAGACACAAATTTATGTTTTGTAACCTTTATCAAATTCCAAAAAAATAAGGGAAAAACCATCCCTCCCGGTGAACACACTTTTTCCAAATATGGGGACAACCTTGTCCTCCTCCAAACATAAAAAAATCAGCAAAACCAAAACTTAGCAAAATGCCCAAAACAATTCCAATCTACAGATATGTTGTGGCTACCGAACTGCCAACTTTCTATAGTTGTCGAATCATTGCATCTACCAAAATTGTCACTTTCAGTAGCTACCAAAACCTATGGCTACAAAACCATCCGCAGTTACTGAAACTGCCACTTTCTATAGCTATAGAAACATGCAGCTACTGAACCACTCGCGGCTATCCAAACTGGCACTTTCTTGACTACTGAAACACGTGGCTACATAAATTTCACGCCTACAAAATCACCTCGCTGAAATCACCATGCCTCCTAGCATAAGTGTTTACTCACTTATGCTAACTCCATGTTGTCTCCACACTTATGAAATGTCACAATGACCTCTCTCCTATATATAAAAGTCTTAATGTTAATCATAGAATCCCCTCCACAAGTCAACATCAAATTAGTCTTTCTTGCGAGTGTGAAGCCCCAACACAAACCCACAAATCTCATCACCAAACCCATCAAACCCCAGCTTCATTCCAATCGTGGTTTTATCCAAACGAAGAGGGTAACATGGTTCTCATGACAATTCCCAAATTCCCAACACCTAGGGTCATGATACAATACCTGCACAAAGCTATAAAAATCAGCACTCCCTCTTAGTGAGAAAGGTATTCTCACCACAATCCACAATCGCCTGGAAATTTATTTTACTCCCACCCTAGGAGTAGATTTGCCTCTTGCACTAGATCTAACACAAATGCACTCTAATCCTCTTTACTGGATGCTCCCTCTATCACTGAAGTAAATCCTTCTATCCAGTTTACCTGATTGGCTACATCCTCAGTCACTGAAGAAACCCATGTTATCCAATATGCCTCACTGGATGCTCCCTTTGTGACTGAATTAAATCCTACTCCCCAGTATTCCTAATTATATTCCCCCTTTGTCACTATAGAAAAACCTATTGAAATAAATGGATCATCCATGGAGGTCTCACATACCCTAGAGACCTCCTTCCTCTTGTTAGAAAAACATGATCGTGGAGAAACAAAATAAAACAAATGTGGAAACAAAACACGGAAGATACACAATACAATAGAGACAGAGATATACATGGTTTACCTAGTGTGGGCTATGTCCACCAGAGAAATTTCAAGGTCCTTCATTTTTATGATTGAGCAAAATGTAGGGATACAACCTACAACACACCTACTATAACTTGTTCTTCTTTCTTGCAATCTCTTCTCCCAGGATACAATATTTGTAATGAGGCATAGTCGCAATACATTTCCCTCATAAAAGAGGGTTTCCTTCTAGGGAAAAAAAACCTAACATAACTTCTACCATCGGATATGTGACCTTATAATGAACGGTCTAGATTTACTATGAAATTGCAATATACATTTACAAGGAAATTTTTCCTACGGGGGCCCGCTTGCCCCCTGTGCAACCCCCCCACATCAAGGGGTGTATAGTATTCAAGGGTGTACAGTATTCATGGGGTATAAACATGGATGAAAACAAAGACCTATGAAACAAGAAGATAATCAGGCTCCACAACCAACAATCTCCCACTTAGAGATTGATCACAACAAATCCATTGTTGTTGTACCTGATAGACTATACTCCACCTTGGACATTGCAAATTTCTTAGCTTAACCTTCATGATTGAATACCAACTGAAATTGAGCAAGAACTCAATTTGTCCTTGGTTACTCCCTTTGTTAACATGTATGTAGGATTCTGGCTAGTGTGTATCTTTTCCAACTTCAAATTTCCATCTTCCAAGACAGATCATATGAAATGGTACTTGAGATGTATATGCTTAGTCTTCAAATGGAAGGTTGAGTTCTTTGTAAGATAAATGGCACTATCTTTGTCATAGTAAAACATGTTATTCTCTTTCTTATTTCCCAATTCTTCCATAAACCTTTGCAACATACTCTGCTTCTATTGTTCAAAGTGAAACAACCTTTTACAGTTTTGAAATCCAACTTACTATTGTTCAACCTATAGCAAAAACATTTGCTTTGGTGCTCCTCCTTCTATAGTTATCACCGACCATATCTAAATCAATATATCCTTGTAGAATAGTGTCTGAACCTCCAAAACATAATATATTAGTAGCAGTACCTTTCAAATACCTGAGAATCCACTTTACGGCCTCCCAATGTTCTTTACCTAGATTTTTCATATACCTACTCACAACTCCCACTGCATGTGCAATATATCGTCTTGTGCAAACCATCGCGTACATCAAGCTACCAAGTGTTGATGAATAAGAGACCCTTGACATGTATTTTATCTCCTTCGGTGTCTTGGGACACATTTCTTTGGTTAATTTGAAATGGTTGGCCAAAGGTGTACTAACTAGTTTTTCATTCTGCATTATAAACCTCTTCATCACCTTCCCTATGTACTAACCTTGAGACAATGTCAATTTGTGATTTTTCATGTCTCTTGTTATTCTCAAACTAACGATTTTCTTTGCAGCACCCAAATCCTTCATCACAAATGAATTATCTAATTTATTCTTGAGCACATTTATATCCTGCATATTAGACCCTACAACAACCATGTCATATACATACAATAGAAAGATAATATAGCTTCCATTTTCTATCCTTTTAAAATAAACACAGTGATCATAACGACATCTATTATAACCTTGTTTTTTGATAAACCTTTCAAACTTCAAATACCATTGCCTTGGATATTACTTTAGGCCATACAAGATCTTCTTCAACTTGCATACCAAATTTTCCTTCCCTTTGACCTCATACCCTTGTGGTTGCTTCATATAAATCTCTTCCTCCAAATCCCCATGGAAAAAAATTGTTTTTACATCTAATTGTTCAATATGTAAATCTTATATTGCCACAAGACTTTAAATAGTCCCAATTGAAGTCATTCTAACAATAGGAGAAAATATTTCATCAATTTCTACACCTTTATTTTGCGAAAACCCCTTTACAATGAAGGAGAGTATCATTCAAGGGGTCTACTTAACTTGGTAGATCTTGTAACAACAGTTGTAGGATTTTGAGGTACCTATTTCTCCTGTTGTTGTACATTTTGATTTTCTGGTACCTTTGGAATTTCTTTTTCAATGATCTCATCAAGCACTGTGTATTCTAGTTTTTGTTTTTCTTGTTTCTTTCCCTGCCATTGATCTTTTTACATGACCTTCTCATTGAATACAACATCTCTACTCCTAATGATTTTTTGATTTTCATAATCCCATAAGTGATAACCATAATCATTGACATCATATCTAATAAAGGTACACTTCATGTATTTTTCCTCAAGCTTTGTTCTATTTTCTTTATCATTATGGATAAATGCTTCACAACCGAAAGTATTCAAAAATGAATAATTTACCTTTTTATCTATCCATACCTCCTATGGAATTCTTCCATCCTAATAGCTTGAATGGCCTTTATTTATTAAGTAAAAAACAATATCTACAACATCTTCTAAGAACTGTAAGGGAAAACCAACATGCAATCTCATACTCCTTGCATGCTCCATGATTGTCCTGGTCATCCTTTCTCACACACCATTTTCTTGTGGTGTTCCTGGAACTTTTTTCTCTCTATGAATCCCATGGTATGAATAATAATCATCAAAATCCTTTCTACAATATTCACCTCTATTTTCTGATCTGAGACACTTCAACCTTTTTCCTACCAATCTTTTCCATTTTTTAAAAGTATCAGAAACATCATATTTTTGTCGAATGCAATAAACCCAAGTTTTTCTAGTTGCATCATCAATAAAAGTAACATAATAACAAGAGCCACTAAGAGATGATACCTGAGTTGGTTCCCATACATTTGTATGCACAAGATCTAAACTTCCACTCTTCTTTTCTTTTTCGACTCTGAGAAATATGACTCTCTTGTGTTTTCCATAAACACAATAATCACGGAAATCCAAATCAATTTGTTTAAGATTTGGAAAAAACAAAATTGTAAAGTATATGCATCCCCTTCTCACTCATGTTTCCAAGCCTATGATACCATGGTTCTTTATACACTCATGTAGAATCTAAAGATATAGAAGAGTCAGTATTACCAGTAAATAAATAAAATGTACCTACCTTCTCTCCTTTTACTATCACCCGTGATCCTTTGGTTACCTTCCACAACTTATCTGTAAATATGGATATACAACCTTCACTTTCCAACTGCCCTATTGAAATTATTATTTTCCCTATATATGGAACATGTCTTACCTATTACAACAACCATTTGTTTCCATTCATTTGTTTTATTTGTACCTTTCTCATTTCAACAATTTTGCATGGTGCATCATCACCCAAATGAACCTGTCCAAAATCACCTTGAACATAATCTAGAAAATGTTTTCTATGGGGTGTGGCATGAAATGAAGCCCCTGAATCTACTACCCAAGAATCAGAAATATTATCTACAGAAAGAATCAAAACATCTTGTAACACATCACCTGTTACATTTGCTTCTTGATTTTTCTGCTGCTATCCATCTCTTTGTTTCTTTGGAGCTCTAAAGTCTTTCTTTAGATGTCCTTTCTTCCTACAATTACAACACTCTATCTTTCCCAGTATGGATTTGGATCTATCCCTCCTAGAATTCTCATGGTTCCCTCGGCCCTTTCCTCTATCCTTTTGTCTTTCCCTTTTCTCCATGTTTAACGCATTACCTTATGTTTCACCTATGTTTTTCCATTACATTTCCTCGCTAAGGATAACACCAACAACATCATCAAATTTTGAAGTGTTTGAACTAGAAACAGAGTTAATTAAAACCATGACCAAGCTGTTCCATCTTTCTGGCAATGAGAACAATATTAGAAGAGCCCCAACCTCATCATGAAAGTCCACTTTTATAGAACTTAGTTGATTAATAACCGTATTAAATTCATTAAATGATATGCAACAAAACCACCTTTTGACATATTCATATTAAATAATTTCTTCATTAGAAATAGCTTATTGGACATCGATGTTTTTTCATACAGTTTAGCCAATGCCTCCATCAGCTCCTTCATTGTATTTTCTTTCAAAATATTAAAAGCCACCGACGTTGCTAGTCTCAACCGTATCGTTCCTAGTGCCTTTCTGTCAAGAACCTCTAATTTTTCATCTTTCATGGTCGTTGGTTTCTTTTTTATTCCACCCAATGGTAGGAATAGATCCTTCTAATATAAATAATCTTCCATCTACATCTTCCATAACTGGTAGTTTTGGCCATTAAATTTCTTGACCCTAAACTTTCCATCTTCCGCCATTGCTCCCACTCGAACTAGGAAACCTCTTTTCTTGTGAGTTACCTTTCGCTCTAATACCAGTTGTTAGAAAAAAAATATCGTGGAGAAATAAAATAAAACAAATGTGTAAATAAAACATAGAAGATAGATAATACAATAGAGACACATATATACGTGGTTCACCTAGTGTGGGCTACATCCACTAGAATTTTTTTTAGGTCCTTCCTTTTTATTATCCAGAAAAATAAAGGGATACAACCTACAACACACCCGTTCTAACTTCTTCTTCTTTCTCTTACAATCTCCTCTCTCATAATACAATATTCGCAATGATGCATAGCCGCATTACATTTCTCTCACAAAATAAGGTTTCCTTCTAGGGAAAAAAAACCCTAACATAACTTCTATCATCGGATTTGTAACCTTATAATGAGCGGTCCAGATTTACTATGAAATTACAACATACATTTACAAGGCAATTTTTACTTCGGGGGCCCGCTTGCCCCTAGACCCCATAGGGGGGACAAGTCCCCCATACAAACCCCATGTGGAGGGGTGTACAATCTTCATGGGGTATAAACATGGCTGAAAACAAAGACCTATGATATAGGAAGATAATCAAGCTCCACAACCAACACCTTTGAACCTCTTGTCTAGAATTCTCTACCCATGAAACTTATCCGAAAGTATTGGAATATGCCCCTCTCCCATATGGAACTGAAGGTAGGCTCACCTCTAAATGGTTGATTCTCCCTATGATCCTCTTAACTCCTTCTAAAGCCTAACTCCCTCTGATTCCACTGTCTCCCTCTGAAATTTGACTTCCTTTGATTCTGCACAACCTCCATAGCTACTTTCTCTTTTTCCATTGTCATTTGCATAGTCCTAGGAGGATGCTCCTCCCCAATGGATCATGAGGGTTGAATCCCTCTGAACTCTAGATCCCTCTAAGCATGTACCACTAGTGGGCCCCCCTGTCTCACCACTGGTGGAGCTACCTTCTCCTTCTCATATGTCTCTCTTCTCCTGTTGGTCACAACATGCATAGGCTATCCCCTCATCCTATATAGGTTTCGCTCTCTAACTCCAAGAACCATCACTAATCTGAAGCTAGATCATGTAGGCATAAACAATATTTATCCATCCCAAAACAACACTACGTAGCCATACACATCAATCGTTGAGGCTAGGAACATACTCTTGTCACCCATATAATGTTTACCACTCACAACACATCCTCTAACTCCATCCAGAATAACATTTCTCCATATCCTTGTACTACATGTCTAGCCCTCATACCAAGATCCTCGTACATACCCGAGTTAGACACTATGAAGTTCATAAACAAATCATGTTCCCCTATCATGTGTTGGTGGTTCCCACTATATGAGAATGATGCAATCCTCTAAGGAAAGCATCCTTCTTACCCAACTCATGACCATCAAATGAACTTATTCCTAATTCCATCATCCAATTCATCCGTGGAATCTAACCGAGTCTCCTCCTAGATACAATTAGTCCATAGACTATCAAACCCTAGAAACATCTCTCATGCACAGATCCCCTCCACAAAATGTTTCCAAAGACCTGGTAAGACACATCAAGATATCATCCAATTCACAAAAATATATGTGTTTGCACATGCTACAACTTATTTTGTGTCCTCTCTGAAATATTCTCGAGCTGTGGTTGGACACTCATTCTATTCCACTCTAGACCATCGCAACTCATATATGAAAATGTCCTCAGCATACCAAGTCAAATGTATCATACATTGTCATACCTTGACAATGTGCAACTCTCTGGCACAATGAATACTCTATCTCATCAACCTACCATCCAAACGAAAATATCTCATACATGCCAAATAACATGAGTTTCACCCATCACAAATCACCATGACAAGTCATCAGAACTCCATCCTTGGATTTGGAAACCTTCACACAACATACTGTTGTGAATCGAGATCCCCGTCAATCCACCAAAAATCCCAACTTTCCACACCATGAGGCTGCAATAGTCCATAACTCTTCATTTGAACGATTTCCTCCATGTCTCAAACTAGATACCATCTAACGTAATTCCACCTGCAAAAATATTGTATCTCCCTCTCAGAGATAACTCTTGTGACATGTTTGAATAGAAACAAAATATTCAAACACTTGTAGCAGTGATGTATCTCAAGAATGATCCCTTTCTCTTCAAATCCCAAGCTCTTGTACCATGTCAATTTTCACATGCAACTCTATGTGACTGATTTTTTAGATCTGAAAATTGCTTCCTAGTGAGATAAAAGTAAAACTCTAGCTATTATCATTGAAGAATTTTACATTGAAAATTATTGACTGAAATTATATGCAGGGGAAATACAAAAAATCAAAGATGAATCATCAACACAATTGAGACACACATTTATGTTTTGTAACATTTATCAAAATCAGAAAATATGAGGGCCAAATCATCGCTCCCGGTCAACACAGTTTCACCAAATCTGGGGACAACCTTTTCCTCCTCAAAACATAAAAAATCAACAAAATCCAAACCCACCAAAATACCCAAAATAATTGTGATCTGCAGATTTGTTGCGGTTACCGAACTACCAACTTTCTCCATCTCCTGGATCACTTGAGGCAATTAAAACTACCACTTTCTATAGCTACCAAAACCTGCATCTAAAAAAAAATCCGTAGCTACCGAAACTACCACTTTCTGTAGCTACAAAAACTTGCAGCTATAGAACCACTCGTGGCTATCGAAACTGCCACTTTTTGTAGCTATTGAAACCTATGGATGCAAAATTGTCGCAACTATAAAATCACCTTACTGAAATCACCATGCTTCCTAGCATAAGTGTTTACTCACTTATGCTAATTCCATGATGTATCTACACACTTATGAAACGTCGTAATGACCTCTCTCCTTTAAATACAAGTGTTAAGGGCCACATTAGGAAAATTGTGAGGTCAAAAAAGGTCCTCAAAACAAAAAATGTACCACCAAAATCAAAATTATATACAGCTTGAGTGGGCATAATAGTTAAGAACGTGTTCTTCCTTCTAAGAGGTCACAAATTCAAATCCAAAAGGGGGTATGGTATGTATACCTTTGTAGACTTTACCAATCAAATCGATTGACGAAAAAGATCTCATACACCAATTTAATGTCTAACTTAACTGTGACCTTAAAAATAGATTATTATAATCTCACACACATATATACTTAAAATAATTTCATATTACATTAAATATTCATATATATTAAGTTGAATTATTTACATTATATTATGTTTTATACATAATATATTATACATTATATATATTATATATGGTGGAGAAAATATTAAATAAAACGCGATACATTATACGTTATATATTAAGTTGAATTATTTACATTATATTACGTTTTATACATAATATGTTATATATTATATATGGTGGTGGAGAAAATATTAAATAAAATGCAATACATTATACGTTGGTTTGGTTCATGTATATTATATATAATATAAATTTATTATATGTGATACATTATATTACATATTGGCTTCTATATATTATTATGTTATATATAGGATATTATATAATATGTTATATATTGTATTATATATTTCACATTATATTATATTATATGTGATACATTATATTACATAGTGTGTATAATATCTTATATTAAGAAATATGGTTATATATAATCATGTTTCTTAATTATATTTTATTATATGAATTAAGTTGTTTAGATTTTAATTAACAATATATTATATAATTAAAAAGTTATGAATTTATATTTATATTTTATTTTAAGTTATTTAAGGATAAAGTATAAATATATTAGTTTTTTAACGACAATTACATTTTTTTGAAAATTTTGTTTTATTTATAGTCACGCCTTTTATTTTTAGTCATATCAATATATTGTTTTTATTAATTTTATTTTTAGACAACTTTTTCATTTAACTGAACCATAGTTACATTGATTTTAGTGAAAAACGTGAGTTGTAAATAAACCTCCTCCGCAAAATGGCTAACTTATAATATTTTATTATATCTCTTAGGAGAGCCTTTTTAGTCCTCAAAATTCCTCTAATGTCGTAGAAGCCCCTCCACAAATTAACATCAAATTAGGATTTCTTATGGGTGTGAAGCACAACACAAACCCACAAATCCCATTACCGAACCCATGAAGCTCCAGATTCATTCCAATGTCATTTTTCTCCAAAACAGAGAGTGTAATGTGGTGCCCATGACGATTCCCACATGACCAACACTTAGGGTCATGTGAGAATACCTACTCGAAGCTACAAAAATCAACACTCCTCCTTTCCCACATTGGGTGATCCTTTGAATTTCATGTGTTGTCTCTACCACAATACAATAGTTGGAGATGCAAGATATTTAACCTACTTAGCCTCCATATTCAAGCCATCTTAGTACAAAAATGACTTAGCGTATTTTGATGCCATTTAGAAATGACATACATGAAACATGCCTAATAACTCATGCAACCAACAACATAATAAATACCATGAATACATAGAAACCTGACAACCATAAAAAAATTCAAATTAACATTTACACAATGAAATACTTGTTGGGGTGCAGTTGGAAGACCTAGGGTTCAACATGAATTCACCAAGAAAACCCTCAAGTAATAACCCTTTCGGCATCACCCGCAAGAAGATGAAGTCTCGCCCAAGGTATATATGGGAACTGCGGGAACCATGTTTCTGCAGTGGTGAAGGGATGGGAGGAAGTTATCATAACCATTATACTTAACATTAGTTCATTATACCTTATATCATGTACACAAAAACACAATAACATGTAACATATTCATAATAACAAACATATACCATATGTGGACAATAAACATAACAACAACCACAACATGACACAGAGACACCATATGTAACATGGTTCACCCAAGATGGGATACATCCACAATGAGCAGATTCTTATTATATTATTCAAAATCATCTCTTACAAAATATGCACATTGTTCTCATACATCATGCCTTGGTTTTTCTACAATCTCTCTCTGTATCTATGGCACTCTTCACTCTTAGATCCTCACATACATTGCATACTTCCACTCTCTTACATTTCATTATGTACTAAGCTACCCATCTATCCCAAAACCATTACATGTTAATACAATTACAATAGGGCTTATCGCTTGTCAATGGACCCAAAATTCCTAATGAATTCAACAATATTCCATCCTTTGTGTACATTGGTCTCTAAGGTGTTCCAACTGTCTTTCCTTCTTTTACGCACCCTACGTAATTATCAAAATTGGTCCCAAAATCTTGTCCCAAAAGGCCTCCAAAACTCACTTGTGGCTCATCCTGAACCACACAGATCTTTTTTTGCACTCCCTTCCAGGTTGCAACAAAATTCTCAAGAGTTTCCTTTGTGATTGTGACCTTCTCCTTTGATTGTGCCTCTTTCTCCAATATCTTCTTTGTTGTCTGTGCAGTAATTGGTGTCTTCAGTTTCTCTGTGTTGTCGTACACTACTTGATTCACTATGATTTGTGTTATAGGTTCTTTTGTCACTTGACATGCCTCCTCATGTAATGGCCCAAGCTTCTCTATGAGATTATGTTGTTCAACTCTTATTTGGTTGATCTCAAGGTACAACTTCTACATGTTCTCAACTATGGTAGTCATTCATTCTGCCGGTGTCAAAGTTCTCATTGTTTCTTTGAAATGTACCTTCTCCTATGTAGTTTGTAACCTCTATTCTAATGCTTTTATCTCTACATTCTCCAACAATTGAGTCCACACTTGTGTAATCTCTTCATACAACTTTTTTCATTCCTCATCCAAGATCCTAATTCTCTCTATGATCATCATAGTTCTCTTTTCTCGTTTCTCCTTTTTCTATAGTGGGGTACCTGGAATTCTATGAGCTTCTAGATCTACTATCTTTGCACAAAGTAACTGAATGGATTCACTTATGTTTGTTACTTCCTCTTCCACAGGAGTATTTACTTCGATTAGTATTTTTGGGCAGTTGTTCTATATCTCTTATACTTCCTATTGCAGGCTGGTTGTCTTCTACACGATCTTGTTGTTTGGTTAAGTATTTATTGTTAAAATACCCTTTAAATTCTCTCCAATTAACCTTCTTCCCATCAATGTGTTGTTCTTGCACAAACTGGTCCCACCACATTTATACTTTTCCTTTGAGTTGGTAAATGGAAATTCTCCCTTCTACTTGTGAAGAGTAATTATGCAAACTGAAAATACTTCCTCATGCCTAGTAGCGGGGGATCATTGATTTGATTTACTTTGAAACAACCGAAAATGAATCTCGTTCATTGGTTTAATCCTTTTTCCAAATGGAAAAAAATGAATCTTGGATGTTGATTTCTCATACCTTAGCAACCTCTGAAATCCTTATAAAATTTTTGATTTATCAAAATGAATTTAGTTCATCGATCTCGAGATCGAACATGATATCGATTGTCGATTCTTCAAACTCTTCACAACTCCTTCGACCTCCATTAAAATAAAAAAATTGACCTTGCAGGTCGAGTCAAACTCTATAATTTAGTTGATTAAATTCATTAAACATATATCATAGATATGAGGCAATTATATCTCAAATGTTTCTCACAAATTTAGGGATTTCTTTTTGGTTATCACCATTTTTCCCCAAATTCGTCAGAGATCAAAATCTATGACAACCAATTTACCCAAATTCGCACTAGTTCTTGGCCCATACGGGTCCAATGTTGAACCAGAAGCTCTGATGCAACTCTATAATGTACCCAGCCCCTACTTGGGTCACGACACTAACTAAAATGACTGAAACAAAATTTCTGATACCAATTCTAAATGTAAAAAATAACATACACACCATGACATTCAATCTTACACTATAGACCATGCTAATTAAAACATAAATGCAACTCCTTAATTGTCCACTAAACAACTAAATGCATCATTATGTTCACAAAAATAAATAATAACCAACCATATCCCATAGTAAATTTCACAACAACTATATTAACAATGTACATGAATAAACACAACAAATAGAACACTTATCTTATAAAATGTGGAACACATTGTAGAGGACGTATGTTCCTCTGAAACATAGGCTTGTTGTTCTATATCTCAATAAAAATACACCCCCAAGATGGGGCTATGATTCCATAATAGACAATGGTCCCTAGGGTTGGATACTGTCCCCCTCTCAATAGTCATTTCTCATAGCAAATTCCAATCTACCATCTCTCAATCCCCTCAACCTACACAACCCCAAGGGATGGAATCTCCCTTCACTTCTCATAGTCCCTCAGGCCCTTCTGCTTCCCAAAATATATTCCATCACAATTTGGATAGGAATTATATTTTATGGGACCTCATGAATTCTAGAGTTGCAACATGAATTCTCCTAACGGCGAGACACATGCTTCATTGGTGAATTTTGAACAACATGTTACTTCCGGACACATAACCTCTTTCTCCATGAATGTTCAACTCCAAATAGATGTCAAACTTTCCCGCAACACCTACCCTCAAGCTTCATCACTTAAAACTCCATTTCTAGCTAGAAAACTACATGTAAAACCTTCTCTCTATGCAAAAACATGAATGAGAAATTCGGGTCTCTTACCCATATGGATTTCCTCTCTTTCTCTTACTTGCTATATTTGCACTCTTCCCAAAGATGAGTGTACTCAGTCACCATGCTCTCAATAACTATGGGAAGTGACTCACATTCAAACCCTCTTACATGAACTCAATTATTGGGCTCTAGAACACTCAAAAACTAATGGAAGGTTCATGGTAAGTATAATTTAGAAAGAAACAAGAATTGGGTTTTGGTTTAATAGACATGGGTAAACTCTCTCCCCCATTGGACTCTTCCCTCTCTTTTGGATACTTATGTTAGGATATTTAGACACTTAGGAGTTTGTTAAGATCAACTTGGTATAACTTGTCATTAGGGAAAAGTGTGTTTCTTTAGTATGCATTTATAGTTAGTAAATTCGACGGTTGCAATATGTTCCCAACATAGAGTGATCTAACGGTTCATATTCTCCTCGATCTTATTGGCTACATTGATATGCGGCTGATCACCCAATTGGTCCATGATATTTATTTAAAGAGCATGGAGGGTCATTTGTTGATGATCGATTGTGAGAAACTCTCTTTTAAAAACTCTTTGTAATATTTTTCTTTTGCATTAATAAATTGCTCCAAGTAGCCACGTTGACTGGGGCCATGGATGTTTCCTTGTAGGGGTTTTACCACATGAAACAATCAGTGTGTTGATCTTTGATCTAGTTCTATGAGTGGTTACTGTAGGTCTTTGTCCGTTTTTGGAATACTTTTGTTGTTGAACATGGTATCAAAGATCATTTGAAGACTCGTTCCCATTGTGGATAGAGATCATGAAGCCATGTTGCCTAATCTATGGTTTTTTCCATTTCCATACATTTTTGGAATGAGAGGACTATTCCATTGTGTCTGAAGTAGTTTTTTTAGTCAGGAACATTTTTCGTTTTACTCGAAAATGTTTTCATTTTCCCAAGATACGACCATTTCAGTCAGATCCAAAGGTATACAGCCCAAATATGCCCTTTTAATTTTTTGCAGAGTTACTATTTCAGTTTTCATTCTTTTATTTCTAGGTTGCTACTCTTTTCGATCTGTGTATTCTCTTTTCCCCTCACCATGTGTGATCTTGAAAAATGAGAAATAGATTGGATAGGGTTTTCCTGTCTAAGTGTGCTCTTTGTCGTGCACACTGTGTCATCTCCGTTAATCAAAAATATAGGGAATTTTTTTTTTTTCAAGTAAGATAAGTTAGATATAACTCTTGTTTCTATCAAAAAGAGAAATTTTTTCTTATCTGGAAAGAAATTTTTATGAGAACACTCTCCAAGGTCATCTTCAACAACAACAACAACAACAATCCTCAAGTTAAACAATATAATATGTTTTGCAATATCTCACTCGGCTAAAAGTTACTTTAATTAGTAAGAGGTCTTGAGTTCTAGTCTCTCTTTTGTTACTTTTCTTTTAAAAATTTCATGCATTGATTGTAAATTTCATTTCACTCAAGTTATAAAAGTGAATCACTATTAAATAACTTTAAATATTTTCTTTTAAGTTATTTTTTTCATGCAACTTTAATTTATAAAGTGACTTCATTGTAAAAGTGATTCTCACTTGTTCTATACTAGTGAGAGACTTCATAAGTAACTTATTTAAAAATGAGTTTATAGGCAGTTAGGAGGAGTATCACCACGTGGACCAACTTCTACTTGCCACATGGCTCTTTGGTTACAGTTTATGTCTCTTTTTAAACGGGCATTACTTTCACATTTGAAGTCTATTTTTAGTTCCATTTTTTTAAAACAACCTAATTTTTCGAGATATTTCCATTCATATCTCATTTTCAATTTTGAAATCCATATTATCTGCATAATTGATACGTCTTCTTCCAGTTATATTTCTCTTACCAACACCAACTACTTCTAATGGAAATCCCATATGTAGGATTTATTAAGAAGTAGTGGATTGTACTGGATTACCATGGAGAAAGAACTAAAACCTACTGATGATGAAAATGAAATAAAATGGGAAGATAGGAAAGAAAAAGCATGTGGATTGATCAAAATGTCCATCTCTCCTGATTTAAGGTTTCACCTTCAAGGTATTGATGGCCCTGATGATGCTTAAACAAATCTTGAATTTGTGTTTGGTAAACACAATATTATTCGATCCCATGAGATATAACATCAGATAATGACTTTAAGTTCAAACGATTTTTCTTGCATTGAAGACCATTTATCTAAGTCCAAAACACTTAAAATTTTATGTGAAGAATGCAACATAAAGACAGAAGAAGAGTGTTGCATATATATTATTATTGCTAATCTTGGTAGTGTATATTTAGTGTTTGTATCTACCTTTTATGCCACTAGAGAATCTCTAGGGATTTCTTATAAAAATCCCTCTCTTTCTTCCTTTTGTAATGCTTTTATTAGAGAGAAAGGTAATTTTGTGCAACTTGGAGTGATCAGCGCTATAGGTACCTCCAACAAAGCCTTAGTGGCCTAGGAGAAAAATAAACCCAAGAATCTCAAGTACCAACATCCTTGCCACAACAATAAGAAAAATAAGGGTCCCAAACCCTATCATACAACTCATTCTCCTAATGGTGACAAAGGAGAAAAATATGAAAGTAACAAGACTAACAAACATTGCAACTTTTGTGGGAAAGATGGTCATGATGAGTCCAAACATTTTAAGAAGATGGTAGCTTTAGAAGTAGCGATGAAGAAGTGCAACATCAGTATTGATTCTAATTCTTCTTATTCTTCTCATGGACATACACTTTATTCTTTTGGTTTCTCCTTCAATGAAAATTCTACTTCTTCTTTTGATGAGTGGCTTACTGATTCTAGAACATATTATCATATGGCTAAGGATAAAGCCATATTTTTTTCTCTAAATGACTGTAATACCAAGAAACTATTTTCTGGTGATGATAAATCTCTTAGTGTTGTAGGATATGGAATAGTTTAGGTAGATAATGGGCATTTTAATGATGTATTATGTATTCCAATTCTTTCCTGCAACCTTCTATCAAAATATCAAATCACTCATTTAGGTGAAGGTAAAACCGTAGAGTTTTCAACTCACCAAGTTGTAATCAAGGATCTAAAATATCCTCAGCATGTTCTTGCAACTGGAACTGTTGATGATATTACCAGGTTGTAGAAGTTTGAAAACTTCGGGTCATCATATTTTCCATTATTTTTTGTTACTCATAGTGATGGCTTGAGAAAAAATTGGCATGAGTGGGTTGGTCATCTAAATTATCGCTCATTGAAGAAACTATGTAATCAAAAGATAGAAACTGGTCTTCCTGTTGTTTCATGCAGAGATGGTGTTTGTGTCGGTTGTATTCTCAACGAACATCATCGACAAAATTTTGAAAAATGTGCCTCTTGGCATGCCTCATCCCATTTGCATATTGTTCACCGTGACTTGTGTGGTCCACTTTCTTATCCTTATTTTTTTGGGTGCAAGTATTTATTAAATTTCATTGATGACTTTTCCATACGCACTTGGGTTTATTTCTTAAAAATTAAAAGCAAAGTTTTTGATAAATTATTTTCATACAAGGCACTTGTAGAAAATAAATTTGGACATCAACTTCAAAGATTAAGAACATATAATGGAGGTCAATATGTGAATAATCAATTTACAAGTTACTGCTCTACATAGGGAATCAAAATGAAACACATTGTTCCATATACACCACCACAAAATGGTGTTGTTGAAAGAAAGCATTGCACTTTAAAATAAATGGTTACTTGTATGATACAATCTAAGGTATTAAGTATAAAGTATTGGGTGGAATCCATTAATTGTGCAAATTACATAGAAACTAACACTCTCACTAAGGCTCTTAAAAATATAACACCGGAAGAAGCATGGAATAAAGTTAAGCCATATGTAAGTCACTTCTATGTATTTGGCAGTGTAGCATGGGCTCATATTCTTGATGATAAAAGGAAAGAATTACAACCTAAAAGTAAGAAGTGCACATTTTTTGGTTATTTTGAAGATGTCAAAGGTTACATACTTATTCAACCACATTGTAATGAAATTATTATTAGAAGAGATGTTGAATTTCATGAAAATCTCTTTCCCTACGAGCCTAATTCAATGTTTGTGCCTTCTTCGGCCTACAGGGGATATTCGACATTTGTGCCATCTACTGTTCCTATTATGCTTTCTTCTGCTTCTTCAAATGATGACAGGGAGGATGAAAATCTAGCTTTGCCTTCTCACCTTCCTCTAGATAATTCCATTGAACTTAAACATGTTCTAGCACCATCGCTTCCTAGATGGGTCTGTTAAACATGAGAAGAAATTTGTGATATTTTTAGTGATCCTTTAGGAAATTTAAAATGATAGCAATAAATTAATTAAGTGATTTTGGGGAAAATATTGAATAAAGTATTATAAAGTTGTTGGATTACTGAGAGGGGGGGTGAATCAGTAATAGAGCAATTTAACCATATAATCCAAGTGTTATATCAATGAAGCATTATTATCCAATAACTGCAGAGTAAATAAGCAATGAACAAATGAACAATCATACACATACACAGTACACCAGTGTTTTACGTGGAAACCCAAA